>CAIGRQ010091155.1:0-15291 GCA_903798375.1 Fraxinus sp. D2006-0159
TATTTACCTTACTTTTGAATTGAGATAAAGAATACACATTAGATATGAATTTTTCCCTTTCAAAAATGTTTTGAGGGCCCTTCATACCTTGAGGCCCAAGGCCATCGAGCTCAGTGGCCTTGGGCCAAAATCAGCCTTGTTGTCCTCCACTGTCTCATATCATAAGCAGCATGTAATAGTTTGATAGTCTACACTCAACTAAAGGGAGTGTCTTCAATTGAAATTGTGATGGATTTTAAAAATATTTCTAAATTTAGGTGTCTTCAATTAAGATTTTAATGAAATTCCTTAAAATTTAAGTGTCGTCAATTGAGATTTTAATGAAATCCTTCAAAATTTAGGTATCCTTGATAACGGGTAGATTTATAAAGATTTTATTATTGGATGGATTTTAAAAGATTTGGATGGATTATAAGTTTAAAAATACATATAACCAAATAGTTTGAAATTTCACCATATTTAATGAAATTCTTATGAAATTTGTGGAATTCTATTCAAATCCACGAAATTCATTAAGAATTATAATATTTTAAAATTTATTAAAGTCTTAGTTGAGGACGCCCCCATAAGATTATAGCCAGTTAGTTTAGGGTTATGTTGGGTTGTGTGCCTAATTTACGAAAATCAATTAGATATCATGGAGTTCTGTCTCGACATATGCTCACTATATTATAATTTTTGAATACGATAATTTATCGTAATGTGCAATTTTCATAAATTGTACAATTTACCTTTTTTTTTTTCTTTTTTTAGCCCCAATCTTTTAAAAAAATAGACGAAGAAGAAGAAAAAAAAGAAAATGAAGCCTTGATTAAGACTTTGGCCCTGAAGTTGCGGTTCCATCTTTCAAATCAAATCAATCAAAATTAAATTAGGAAAAATTGCAGTCACGGTATCGAACCTTTCACATTTTTGCAAACTTTGTCCAAACCTTTAATTTTTGCCACTCACGGTACCAAACCTTTAAACAATTTGCACCCGAAGTCTAAATTGACAAAAATCGTTAGTTTGACCGTCAGTTGACAAAAAAAATTAAAAATCCAACCAATTGTTGACTAATTCTTAAAGGGTAAATATGTCATTTTCCCTTTTTCATATGAAAAAAAATTAAATTAAAAAAAAAAACATGTTCATCTTCTTCCCCCCACCTCAGTGTGTATCTTCTTCCACTAAAGGATATAAAGAATCTCTTATCAAAATAACAAATCAAAATGAAAAAGCATGAACCACTCCAACATCATGACCGTGCAAATTCACATTCGGGTACAACACGGACAATTTATCAGGGCCCACCACTAAAAACCCGCCCGAATTGTTCACCGTGTCGAGCTCCGTCGAAAACTCTTCTCCCTCATCTTCATATTCCAAATCGGGTCGCGCAGAATCTGATTCAGTTTCGAAATTGGAGGGGGTTGGGTTAAAGGTTAAGGTTTGGGAATTATGGCGCCATTGCTGAAGGAAGTATGAACTTATGAGCTCTTTCGCGAATTGATTTTGATCTATTATTCTGAAATTCTTCGAAAATTTTAAGATTGCATTAAAGAAAATTGGGAATTTTCAAGGAAAATCTCGAAATTGAAAAAAGATAGAAACTTTTCTAGCAGAGATTTCCGAAAAAGAAAGGGAAAGAAAAACAAAGTACAGTTACTCCAAACTCAAATGATTCCTGCCTCCTCCCACCACCATCGTAAATTTTGATTTGTTATTTTGATAAGCGATTCTTTATATTCTTTAGTAGAAGAAGATGAACGGTGGGGGTGGGGAAGAAGATGAACAGGGTTTTTTTAATTTAATTCTTTTATTTTAATTTTTTTTACATATGAAAAATGAAAAATTACATATTTACCCTTTAAGAATTAGTTAACAATTGGTCAGATTTTTAATTTTTGGTCAACTGACGGTCAAAATAACGGTTTCTGTCAATTTGGACTCCAGGTGTGACTTGTTTAAAGGTTTGGAACTGTGGGTGACACAAATCAAAAGTTTGGGCAAAGTCTGTAGAAATGTAAAAGATTTGGTACCGTGACTGCAATTTTCCCATTAAATAATTGTTCACGATGGACTAGGGAGGTAGGGTATCTTGTGTTGGACCACCTGAACTTGACTAAAGGTATTGCTCGATAAGGGCCCATATTGAGAGACTGACCTGACTGATTCTATATTGTAGCCCATCATGGCCGAAACTAACTGAGCGTGCAATAACACTCACATCAATTTTTTCCTTTAAAAACCTAATCAAGTCTACTATTTTCTTTTTGGCCGACGATAGGCACCAATTGATCGCAAAAATATACTATCATTGTACACATAAAAACATCGTTGCAAGTAATATTAGCTGACACAATTATCAAAACATTAGTCACACATTACTTAAATGGGTGACACGAAATTGAGATTTTGTCATAATTATTAGGATTTCTTGAAACATGTCCACTGTTTATACTATTATCAGTTAAGTATATGGCCACAAATCACCCAACACAATATTTGTTATGATTGAGTTCCTTGCATCGATAACGATACACATCAGTAAGAAGACTCGTAACATACAATTTTATGTCCCACGAATTTTCTACATTCTGTAAGTTTCGTGAATTATGGTCTCTATGTTGTTTATCACAAAATTAAACAGACTGAAATTACGTTGAGAAGCTTAAAGTGACAAAATAATTGTTACAATGAGAAAAGATTAAGAAATTTAACTACAATTAAAATGTTGTGTATCAATTAAAAATTGCGGTGACTATATAATTACCCTTTGTCAAAACTCGAGAAAATAATTAGTGATAGGGTTGAACCTAATTTTTTTCCCTTTACAAATCCCGGTTTCTTTGGCCCAAAAGTTGGTTTTCCACCCATCGTATCATTCGCTATTATTTAATATGCAAAGTAGCAGCAAATATCCTCAATCTTTCACTTCTTTTGCAATTTTACCCCTAACATCTTTTTTGGACAACAAACCCAAACTTTGATAAATTAGTGGAATTCATCCAAATATATTTGACCAGAAATCTTACCTGCCTATCGCAAGCACTAGCGGAGGTAAAAGAAGGTCTAGCAACAAAGTCAATAGCAATGAACTAGATCTGTCAACGAATAAGAAGAGAATCTCCTAATTTTGGTGGAAATGGATGTCGCATAGTGGTGGTGACTAGGTGGTGTGTTTGTAGTAGTAGTGCGAGCGTGCAGTGGGGGTGGGTACGGGGGTAGAGAAGATGAGTATATATTTTCTTACTAAAATCTTTAATTTTTGTACTACTTTTTCAAATTTTTATTTTTAATATCACAACTAAAAATATTTAAAAAAATGATGATTTTACCCTTTTGAATTTTTGAATATTCTAGTCAATTTCGTTGACTAAAGAATTTATGGATGGAAATCATCCATGATGACTTAGCTGTTCAAATAAAAAAGTTGGGGATGAAGTTGTAAAAGAAGGGAAAAGGTTGGGAATGTTTGTTACTATTTACCCTATTTTCACTCTAATTGCACTTTGGACTTGGGCCCAGGTGGGGTATACTGTCTTGGGCCACCTGAGCGTAATGAAAGGGGTTGCTGGACGGTTAGAAGGGCCCATATTGAGAGAGACGGATGGGACTGATTCTGAAATTGTAGCCCAAAAGTAACCAAGTCCAAGCGTGCAATTTTAGTCACATCAATTTTCCCTTTAAAACCTCATCAATTTTGCTCTTTTCTTTTCCATTTTGACACAATTTTCATAACGACCATATATGTACACTTCATAAAAGAATTGACTTGGCTAGCACAAGCAGTGAACCGTGTAGTTCAATTACACAACATGACAAAATAAAATGTCTTTTAACTTGAGAAATAATCAAGCAAAGGATACAATGTGCTTGAAATTGATCCCTGCCTAGTACCTATTCTTGACTTTGTGTGCAAGAGGCAAATAAGAGCTGCACAACCGAATAGCAACATAATTTGAATATCGACCCACAAGCAAAGACAAAATAAAGGAAATAATAAAAAGTGAGATGGCATGTATGGGACTCGGGGACTGCACGATGAACGTAGATAATGCCCAACGTTGATGTGGCAACGTGTGGCGTTGTCACCATGGTCAAGAGATCTGAACCCTAGTTCTAGTCCTCGACATGGTAACTATAAACTATGTCGGGAATGCTTTTTAGTTTGGATGCTCCCCTCGACTACTAAATTTGATTCGCACAAAAACTCATATAGTGAAATCTCGAGGTGGGATAAGTCACACAAGATTTGATTGTAGTAAGTATTTTTTGTGAATTATCATGTAATGTAGTTTTAATTAGTTTGTCATTTAAACCAGTTTATCTCTAATTAGGGTTTTGAACTCAATAAAGCACTGCAAATGATTTGGTTCTTAAGCATTATCTTATCGTATTAAAGTGTAACAATGGTTTATCGACGCAACATATATGTAGTTATAAGCCATTTCCGGATGTGAAATATTACAAGCACGACGTACATATGTCCTAGTCGAGGACCAATTATTTTGCACTCCCAATATAATAACACTCCATTGTCCTACTCATAACAAGTCATACATATAAATGAAACAAGAAGCATATGAAATGGCACCTTCTTCCTAATAATGGTCACAACATGCTTCTTCACCAACCCAAGATTTAATACTAGGTCTTTATATATCTTAGCTACATGCTCTTGGAATCATTTGAAGAGTCATTATTCCATGGAGAAGCATGTGGATGAAGCAATCCCGGATTCGACTCTCCTCCATCATACTGAGCATTAAATGTTGAATTGGACAGAAGTGGATACGAATGTGACACATCATATAGCATCAAATCTGCATTTGTAGCATCTAGTTCCTTTTGGAGATGAAGGACTTGCCTTTGAAGAGCAGATATTGCTCCAACACAGCCATAAACAGGATCTTTTAATCGCGCCTCGGCTTCATATGCAAGAGAATTCACTGCATCTTCTCTCTGATAAGGGGGGATTTCATTTAGCAATTTGCTAACATTGCTTGCCCCAAATATTTTGTGTACATTGGCGAATTTAGTTGGCTCCTCGGGAGGAAAATATGGAGCAAAAGTGCAACTTGGCAAGCATTTTCTCCTTAAGAATTTGCAGGCAGCACAGGGAGGGTTTGAATAGCTGGAAGAAGCCATTTTACTGCAAATTGAATTATATAAGAAGGCCAATCAATTCTCTAAAGTCACATAAAAAAATGGTACTATTCATTTGCAAATTAACTATTTTGAGAAAAAAAAAATAGTTTTCTCTTGGCCAAACTTATCTTTCAAGAAATCTAAATAAAATGTAAGCATATATTGTTCATTAGGGTGATAGAATCATAGATAAAGTGGACATAACTGATTTGCCACGTAATTTTTTCAAAACCATTCATCAAAATTAGGAAAAATTGTATTCGAAATATCACTGAAAGAGACACTGTCATTATCTAGAAAAGAGAAAACGCGTTCTATGAAAACTACTCATCTAGAATATAAACATGGAGTTATTGGTGGTCAAGATACCTCTTACCGTTTTGTAGTGGTCTACCTATACCATAAGAAAACTCGAAGATTGACAAGAAAACTAGTAGGATCAAACAACAGATAAACAAGTATGCAGGTCACAGGGAAATCATCTTGGTACAAAATCAAAAGGATTGGCCAGAAAATTAGTAAAATTTAAATTGAAATATCAAATATATAAGCCAAGCTAAGAGATCAAATTTCTAGCTAATTAATTGTTTTTGTGTTTCCTCCTCCTATGATCTGTACAGTACACCATTGATAATTGAAAAATACTTATCCTTCCATAAATTCATAGGAGTTCTGTGAAATAAAGAATCATACAAGAAAATAAAAATAAATTACTTTAGATTACATCAAAATAAAAAAATCAATCCAATAATTAAATAAAATAGAAACTTGATAGTATAAATGTTCAAATCCGAACCACGTAAATTTAGTTAATTTCTCAGTTGCGCCTTATAAGCGATCTTACTTGTTAAGAGTAAAATCTCACACTTGAATACAAAAAATAAAAATAAAAATTGGTATATAAGAATTTAGACTACTCGAGAAGTTGACAACTCGATATTACTGGTGCATTCCATTGTGTATATTACTATTCCATATAATGATACATTAACCAAAAGTCAAGATCATACTGCAACACATATATATCTTACTTCATCAATCTGTCCTGCGAAAAAGATTCAAGTCAAAATTGGAAAAAGATGGATCTCAAGGAACTAATCCAAATTAAGAACCCAACAAAATATTTACCTCCTTTTGCTCTAATACACCGAATCAGCAAGAAAGGGAACGAGGGTTTTCTTTTTTTTAATAAAGAAAGACAACTTAGTATATTTTGCTTCTAGTTTCTTCGCAATTCACATTGATTCGATGCTATCAGACAGACATAGCAAACTAAAGATTTTAGGATTTAATGTTGCTAAATGTTAGAGAAGAAAAGGGAAAACCCTAGTAGCAAGAAAAAGGACACTGCAGAAAAAGAATGCACTGTAATACAAAGGTAAGGAATTATGATGAGTTTGGTGAAGGGTGAAGGAATGTAAAGTTAAAGCCTTTGCCATAATTAATAGACCTAAAATAATTAATTAAATAATGCTGAATGTGGCCCCTCTTCGTTTTATAAAAATAATCACGAGAAAAGTAGAAAATTAAGTCCCTTTTTATTATTTATAATTAATGTTTCCATTTTGTAATTTATTGCAGTCATAATCAAGTTAAACAAATCAAGAGATGGAATTAATGCTGGTACTTCCAAAATCATGCTTATTTCTTAGATTCTATGATGTTTTTACTTATCACTTTGTTTGGTGGAGATTAAAATAAAAATAAATTGTCTATGTTTTAGTAAAGTCTACTAAACATAGTTGAGGTGAAAACCTATACGAATTTAACAAAAATGTTCAAATTCAACTTCTTATAACAGTCGAGCTGAGCATGAATAATGATCCCAAAAATGTATTTTCGCCCTAAAAATATCTTATGAAATTATTTACTTACATAAATTTAAATGAAGTTGAATTCTTCTTTTTATTACTTTCCTTCCAAAAATTTTAAGAACAGGAAAACTTGACCTGGATTTAAAAGACCATTAATATTTGTACCCCATTAAAAAAAAAAAAAAAAAAAGCAAAGAGAAAAATATTTTTGAACTTTCAAGTTACAAGGATATTACGATAATGTCTCATTCTTTAATTCAAACTGTCCAAAACAAAATTCCCGGATATATTTGTTGCTTATCTACAAATATCAATTAATTTGATATATATTGTCTTAAACTCAATGTCGATAATTCGATATGTGTTCATGAAAGGACTCAATGTCAATAATTCGATATTTATATTGGTGAACAGTGATAGATCCAGAATTTTGAGTGAGTACGGTTGGTCGTTGACCGTCAATCGTAATAAAATATTAGAAAGTAAATATCATTATTATTTTGCTAAAACTAAACATATATAATTTTATTATATACATGGAGAATGTTCATCAAATAACATAGTGATCAAGTTTCCTATAAATCAAATGAAGAGTATAGGTTTGAATCCTTACAATTGCATTAAAATCACTAAAACAGAATATATATTATTATGTTAGATTTAGTTTAAAAATTCAACAAGTGTCATAATTGTCAAGTTCAATAATCTTAAATGGGGTCACATGTTCAAATCTCCTCCCTATTGCATTAATTTTGCTAAAAATTATAGAACTAAAAAATTTATGCAATCAATTAGTTTGAAAGGAATTTGATCGCTGGACCTCCAATTTGTATGTACAACCTCTAACCAACTGCATTTAAGGATGTCAATTTGGCTCGCTAGCTCAAGCCGCCCATGGTTCGGCCTAAAAAGGCATGAGTCAGTAGGCCCGAGGCTCGGTAGAATCAAGCTGAAGCTCGGGCCAAGCTAAGCACCCCGTGTGGCCCGTATAGAATTATAAAAAAAGAAATTGAAATGGAAGGAGGGAAAGAAGCAGATGTGTAGCTACCTTCGTGTTATATATATTAAAAAATCAGATCGGCCCGAGTTAAAGCTCGAGCAAAGCCTCAAATTTTTTTTTCGAGCCTTTATTAGGCTCGGCTTGGAACAAAAAAAACTCGAACCCATTTTGCTCAAGCTGAGTTTAATCTTTGAATTTCGGCTCATGGATCGGCTCGACTCGCTGCCACCCCTAACTACATTACAAGCAATATTTGAAAATAAAATGAATCACCAAATATATAACACAAAACTTTTATATACTGTAAACAAAAAAAAAAAAAATAAAATAAAATTGTTCTCGACAAATCCAAGCATGGGCGACCGTCAGGGTCATCAAGTGCTGGGTTCACCCCTATTTGTGAAGAACGTGCAATTTGGGGATAACAATTAATGTTGCGATAGGCACCTTAAGTTTGAATTCATTTGAATTTTCATCGATTATTACCTACTGAAGTTACTTATCAATTATGATAATATCTCAACCTGAGTAAGAAATGAGTTCAAGAATCTATGTTTTTATACTAAAATCACTTATTTTGGCTTGTTCACCCAATATTGTAGAGTGGATAGACATCTCCCTCCAAGTTGTACCCGACTTTCATTGAATGTGGCCTCAGCTGAATCTTAAATATATATGTGAAATATGATATTCTACTTAGTCACTCTAATTTGAGTAGTGGTAAACAAGAGTTCTAATGTCACTTTGATTTGCCCCAAACCCCACCCTTGTTATTTTCAGTAGACCAAAGAAGAAACATTGTACATATCTTGTTTTCTACTTCCTCATTATTTTCCCTTAAAAGTTATCCACAAATGCTTTGTGAAAATTAGAAATCCTAATAGTACACCATCGAGAACAATAAAATCGTAACAAGAAAATAAATACACAAAAAACGATTTGTAGATGTTCATCTTAATATGAAACTAGATCATCTTTTGTATCTGCAATAATTCATTATGATAAAAAAACTTACAAGAGAAAAATTGCAAGCTATTAGGATTATACAATGTAACACATTGAACTTCTAATATGTTAATTAATAGGTCTATGCTAACATGTGGTCACTCGAGACTAGAATATTATTGCGCCATGAGTTTGGACTATATGGCGTGATTTTCTTTAATGGTATTGAAGGAAAAGATAGGTATATACATGAATATAGAAATTAAGAGTCAGTTCTCATGATTGTAAAGCACTGCTTACCCTAGTAAAGATTTTCTAGACATTTCTCTATAGGTACATGAATCTATATTGTTATCTTATCATATGTAATCATTGGTGTGTGACAAATAATAATTCCATACCATTCAATCATAAGATATTTGATTGTTAAACCGTCGTGATCAATTACTATTTTATGTTGAACCATTTAATCTAAAAGTTTAAGTGATTAGATAGTATTACGATTATAGCATTTGAATGTTATCTTCAACATATCTCATAACGTATATACGGGAATTTTTTTCCAACAAATCATAATGAGTGCACAATTAACTTAAATGAGTGGCGGAGAGGCTTGAACCGATAATTTTTGCACGTGTTGATATCATGTTATGTACAAATAAGAGTCATTCATTATTATTTATAAAGGGTATTTTGGTGTTTTCCATTTCTAGTGCAATTTTTTGGCACATCAAATAATACGACTTGCTTGCCTAGCATGATAATCTAAAAGTTTGTACTATTAAATAACATCATTTAAATATCATTTTCAAGATTCTAGCTTTAGATCATTAACGTAAGATAATGAAAATGCAATGATCATTTTTTTCAAAATCGTTATCCTTAGTTGCATTATGTTGGTGGGATAGTATCTTGCAATCTCTTTGCTTGCGGGATACGTGTAGAAATGTGTGAGAGAACTCCACAACATAATCATGTGTCGCAGTGAAAAGTTTCATATTGGGTTTGTGACCCTCATGTTCTCGGCCCACTCGTAGAGAAGATGGGATTCCTAAATACCAAGATGCTAAAACAATTACAAAAAGTCACAAATGGAAGTAACTATCTTTAACAACAGTTTTTAACCACCATCAAAAGTCAAAATTGTCTATTCCATATCTCTATCAAATATTACTGTGTTAAATGAGTCGAGGTTTGTTTCCATAATTGACTTGAAAAAAAGAAAACATGTTTCAATAACAAGAGCAAGTGATTCTTGGCATGCCTACAAGAATACTTTATGCATTTTTATTAGATTGCAATCCAAATGTTAGGAATAATTTGGAGGAATAACACAAATCAATTGAAGTATGGTTCTGATGATTAGAGAGAGACAGTTATTGGTCCTTGATGGGTATTTTATACCCCATCAAATATCATACACATTTCATAAAATATGTGTTTTTGTAGGACACTGAATTCTCAAAAGATAGGGCATCAGAGTTGGTGACCACAACAAATAATTGCTGATTCTCCAAGCAGGTATCAGATCATATACTGTCATCTCCTGTTGCAAAATTATATCCAATTCTAACGTTTCCATGAACACTAACATAAATGGAAAAGAGAAGTATATATACAATGAAATGTACACTAATATAAGCCGTTGAGTGCATGTACAATACACAGTTGGGTGTACACAACATGCGTTGAGTTGACTGTATAACTAAACAAAATTTCAACCCGTTTTTATGTCCAATACTATCTAATCCTCCATATATGAACTATACAGTAACTATAAATAAATAGAACAATGAGTAAGTTCAATCGGGTAGTCTCAAATTGTCTTTCTCTTCAATGACGGAGGGTTTAGCACAGATGAAGGGCTTTTCATTTCAGCTTCTGGAGTTCTCTCTAAATTTTTATTTACTTCAGAATTAAATGAAATTCTTTTCTTCTGGGATTCATGGGTACTAATTTCGTGCATTCTGCTTGATCTGAGCAAGGTAACATGGGATACATCGTTTGAAGTCCAATTTTTAGTGTCACTCTTTGTAGATAATGTTTCTTCCACAAACAGCTTTCTATGTTCCATTCTTGGCAATGCCATGACTCTCTTCCGAATTGAGGGTGGAGATATTGTGTTTGAATAACAACTGCTCTGGATGTTCCAAAAACAAATCTAAGAAAGATATGAAGGAAATAAGATGCAGAAATTACAATAGAAGGATGCATTCTCGCCAACATGAAAAAGGGGTTAAAACTATTTTTCAAACTTATTGATTGACTTTCACTTTTATTTGGGTTTAGTCACGCCATGTTTCCATTAGTTATGTTAATAAAAATGATGTGGCTCGTGGAATTGATTATACGGCTTATGGATACAATGATGTGGCATTAGAAACTGATTTGGTTGAGAAGTCGCATTGCAAAGGACAAATATAGTAAACATCAGTGAGTTTACAGATTTTAAAGCCACATCATTACTTCTGTTAAATAATTAACAGGGACAACCAGAGTGTCTAAACTGAAATAAACGCGAAAGTTGAGTGACTTAGTTAAAAGGGGAAAAAATGATCAAGCAAAATGATACTAGTGATAATAGTGTTTTGAACCCCAAAATAAGAATTAGTAGGAATATAGTATCAATTGAATATGGTTAATTTGTTGTGTATCGTACTGTGAAAGCATCTGAACAGGTTGCAACCTTCCCTATCTCTGATGGGCACCTGAAGGAAATATATTTTGAGAAATTTGATTAGAGTTGTAGCAGTGAAGGTTAAAGCATCATAATCATGTTTGCTAGAGAGGATTGGATAGCAATCGATGGTATCGAAGAACTAAAGAAGTTAAAATCTTAAATCATTCCTTCCAGTCCTCTCCAGTAGTGCTTTCCAAGCATGCAACAAAAGGCTTACCAACCAACTGCAGTGACTTCTCCGTCATGGCTTTTCAAAGTGATAGGATCCGTGTGAGGTTTACTCACCTGCTTTGACATGGTTAATGGAGTTAAATTTAGATATACAAATACTGGAAGAAAGTATCTGTAAAGAAATTAACCTGCCATATGTAGGCATGTCCATCACCATTCACCAGAACCACTGATTACATGAGATGCATCAGGACTAATTACTGACTGTAAATTCACCAATTATGAGATAAGTCAGCAATGGAGCAGTATGCAACTGAAGCATTAAACACCTTACTATTAAATAAATCAACATCTTAACAAAAAAATGATTCAATTCGACCTCCAAAGAAAGTTTTATGTCCCCCTTTTCAAGCTGGAGTACATTACACATGCATATTCTGAAAATGAAATATCATAATCAAACAAATAATATTAACATTTACATATTTTCTTCCTTCTTTGCTATGATCTCAGTTGATCCTGACAGTACGAAAACATTTATTATGTGTGCTTTCGTGAAGAAGCAAATCTGCTGGTTTCAATTATATAGGCAAAGTAAGTTCATCTGTGATCCATGCACGAGGCTGTGATGAATACTCCATTCAAATCTTGAGACAAGCTAGATATGCCGTGTAATCTCTTTTTTTGAACAAGAACAAATTAATATTTTCCCCCAATCTTTTGAAAGTGCAACTAAACTTTAATTTTTACAGCACTACAAATAGAAGGATACGTGTGCGCACTCGAGTGTGTGAATTATTCCATTTGAGGTATTTCACGTATCAAAACTCTAGATTATACACCGTTAATAGCTCTATAGTCGCGCAAATCATAAGGAATGCAATGCAGAACTCATAGAACTCACTATTTTGTTATGGGGATTCTACGACAATGAAAGTGTTCAAAATGACAACAATAAGTACAGGCGCTTGTTATGCGAAGCAAGACTAACCTTTGCACTTGACTCGTAATAAGGGCATGCCTGAGAAACTGGACCTTTGAGATGCCTTGTGTCCCAGAACTTTATTACACTGAAATTAAAGGGGAAACGAATATAAAATTATCAATATCTCAAGATAGTAATAAACCAGATGAACTTATCATCTATATTTCAAGCATCACAGTTTCTCAGGAACCTGTCAACTGCTCCAGCCATAGCCATAGCAATAGAAACTTCATCTTTAAGATAAAGAACAGATGTGATGCTCATGGATTCAGCCTAAAAGAAATGAAGGTTGGTAGGGGAATGAATGTTGAACATTAGAATAAATAAAATTATTCGGACCTTTCCACGCCTGAGCCATCTGTGACCACGAGAAAGATGAGCCTCGTGGATAGTAGTAATTGGCCTGATAATGCAGAAAACCATGATTATCATCAAGTGTTCAAAATATATCCGTCAGTTTGATAATGGTGCGGTATCATTGTTACAAATTCATTCAATAACAGTTCTTGATATCAAATTGTTTTCAAAAATAAACCAACATTGTGGCTCTTTCAAGAAACAGATAGAATAAATACTTAACACAATTCTAATGCTATAACGTACTCAACCTCTAACGTGAATGCAGAAACTTACGATACGCAAAGCTTCTGAGAGGTAATATCTGAGCACCTTGTGTCCCATAGAGCAAACGACCCGTCCCTTGAACCAGACGCAGGAATGTTAAAAAAGTTACATCAGTCATATCAAATTAGAGTGATTTATATCTCTCACCTATGATGAGGGCCATTCTTTAAAAATAAAAAATAAAAATCAATCAGACACAAAGTGATGATTCATAAGGGAATGACAAAATCATAACCTTACTTTGATTAGCAAAATGGGAACTAATGGACTTCATGCTTCCAGTGTTGCCCACTAATGCTCGGATGCATTTCTTTTCTGTTCAATCGTCCATTAACGTGCAATGAGTGGACAAGTTATCAAACTGAATGAAATAATTCGTTTATGCTTAGTTCTTCATTTCTTGCTTTAAATGGATATTGTAGTGGAGGAGTATCGCATCTTTCAGGATTTAAAGGAAAACTTAAAATTGGAATTGCCATATAGTACAAGAAGTCTTTTAAAACTCTATTTAATTCTGTAAATGTGATCTAAGCACTGAGGAAATTAAAATATAATTTTTTCGAAGCAAGGTCACTCACACTTTGATCTCCTTATGTTGTCAATAAATTCGTATCCTCCTGGAGAAAACTGGATCAGTCTCAGAATACCAGTTAAATTCTTCAATAGGATTTCTAGTAGAATGTCCTACACTGTGTGCGGACTGAATCTATGGTGATTTCAAATACGTGAAAGCAACTGACATTCTAGTTTCATATTATCAGTATTTGTTTTCATCAAATTTTGAGTTAGTACTACAAAAACTATAAGTGGTGAAAGATAGTTGAGAGCTAGGAATGTTAACGTGAAACAAGACTACAAGCCAAAAGGTGGAAGTGATATCAGTCCCTTCGGTTTGCACAATCAAAAAATTATTCTGAGGGTTTACAATACAAGAAGATCAAAAAATAAGAGACTTTGTCAAAAATTATGTAGCAAAGAATATGAGAATAAAAGAATGTCTTAGACAGAATATTTGCGTAGACTAGACCCTTAGAATTTTGACTTCACAAGAGTGAAGTAATCCGATAGAATCAGCTTTCAGAATCATCAGTGAACCAAATATAAGTCCTGAAGCTATTGCAAAAATAGAAATTTACTATGACCTTTACAAAAGATATAGTTTTGTATTTAATGCAAGCGACAGAAAATGTATTAGGAAGAAGGAAACCTTTTTAACATGACATCTTATGGTGCATGGGATGTTTATGGTTATATCACTAGATTCAGAATAGAAAATGGCTTTAAATATGTTTAGTTCTAATTCAAATGCCATAATTTCATATTAGGGATGATTAATATGTTCTTTTTATCCACCATAGATTTCGTAATAAATAATGCCCACTAACCCTTTGCATTAACTTTATTTATACGGGAAAAGATTCAACAGGCAGATAATCCTTTTATTAATTACATTACACGAGGTAGTACTTTAATTTCTGGAACATGTAGCAATGACAATCAGCATGTTCATGAGTGCAATGCACTTTGAAATCAAATTGAAACACTTGTGAAAATACGAAGCAGAGATATATAGGCACCTTGATCCAACATATATCAAATATGGCATTATCGTGAGCAAACCACTCCGACACCTTGGCTTTTTCTGCAAATATATTTGCAACAATAATTAGCAAATTGAACTGTAAAACACCATATTAATGATCTTCGAATGTGGAAATATAATTCACCTGCATTTTCTTCATAATGTGAGGAGTCCGGAAACTTCTGCCTTGTACTGTACAGTCCAATACAACCCTCCTCATCGGTGAGGGCAAGAATGTGAGGATTTTAAATTTTCTGCAAATCGCAAGAAAAATGGCAATCCAACAAATCAGTTGGGAAAAATAGCATAATCTAACTCGTAAGTTACAACCAAGTAGAGTTCATCAGCATATATGTC
>CAIGRQ010091171.1:0-26676 GCA_903798375.1 Fraxinus sp. D2006-0159
ATTCTCATTTAAATACTAACATTAACGGCTCTTCCCAGAGCGGCGACTCTCTCTAGCCGTCGGTCTTGTCACTCTCTCCTCACTGGTAATCCACTCTCTCTACATTTGATTGGTTTTTGAATAATTTTCCTGGCTCTGTACATTTACGATTGTGCGCGCGTTTGTTAGCTTCTGGGTGCTTCGATGGGTCCGTTTACATTAGCTGCTGATGTAAAGAGATCCTCTTCAGTCTCTTCAGGTAATTAAATTTCTTCAATTTGTTATAGTAATGACAATATCAAAAAATACATATCCCCGATTTTATTTTATTTTAAATTTTTTTGGGGATAAATTTCCAATCTGTTGAAATTGTTGTTACTTTGGATTAGCTGAGAATGCTGAAATGAACTTTTATGATTTACCCAAAGAAGCTTATTCGTGTATTTTTTTAAAATTTAAATTTAATGTAATACCAATGTCTGTGTGATTAAGTCTTGAGTTTTAAGTTTTGTTAACGTTATGAATTTGATGAATTGTGTTAATTTTAAATCAAAACAAAATTGAATTTCTGTGTGCGCAAATATGTTGGTATACATGTAAAGCTTGCTTGCACACACTATGCGTGTGTTAAGAAATGGCACTAGGCCCTTCTAAAATCTTCTATCTATTTATATGTGAAGTATCATTCTTAAAAATTGACGATAATTAGTGCGCGCAGCACATTGTCTTTATTAAAGATCAATTTTGCAAAAATTCAAGGTCATAATTTTGACACTAATTTGCTCAAGTAATTTCAATGGGTAAAGTCATGGAAGGTGTAAGAAATGATAGATCTTGCTGATGGTTTTCATTTTTTAGCAATTGAAAGTTTAGTTGAAGAATGTTTAGTGCATGACAGAGTTACTGCTTACTATTCTTAGAGATTTAACGTGGAAGGGAGAGATTTTTCTGCGTTCTTGTTTGAGCAGGTGATCTGGTTTTGCAGATGCCTCTAAGCAGAAAATGCAGAACCTACAATTTGCACCGAAGAAGTTTTTTGCCTCGGTCAGTGCTGGAGAAGATAAACCATTTGATTTTTTCCTTACATTATTTGGTATATATGAATCCAATACTGAGTACTTGCTGTCATTATTTCTGAAACTTTATGTGATACACAACGTCGTGAATGCAATAGAGCAAGCAAGATGTGTGTTGCAGCACCTCATAAATCTTCATGATTAAGCATAATTCTATTCAACAATAGTTACTCAAGACATTTTAGTCAAGCACCCCCCACCCTCCCATAGTGGGTCAAGCCCCTAACTTTGATTTGACAATTCATACTCTGCAATGTGAAGAAGTAATCTGGCATTTGAATTTTTCAAGCATTTAATTCTTAAGTAATATTGCAGAGGGCATAATAGCAGGCGGCACAGCTGGTGGTGTTGTTGAAACAGTCTTATATCCAATTGATACAATAAAGACACGGCTGCAGGCAGGTCCATTTCACGCATATGTTAACTAGACATTCAAAATGATCGAAAAATTCCAAACTGTTGACTACTAGTCATAGCTGGATGAATATTAGCTTCGCTATGAATAAACACGACGTCCAATCAATAGCAATCTTTAGATGGCAACCATTAGTTACTTTCATAGACACTCACACCATCCCATAATTTGAGAACCACTGTTTATTTCTAATGTTATGACTGGGCTTGCTTTTATTTCATGTTTTATACGATATAAAAAGTTTGAATTTTGACAATAAATTCTTTCTTTGGTACATTGAAAACAGAGAGGGGTGCTTATTTAATTGGCATCTCTATTGAGCCTTGATTTTTCCTTTTGTTCTCCATTTGCTTTCCTTTAAGAGATATTATATTAATTTGAAAATCATCATTGGTGGCATTTCCTTGATTTTAGATTAAGTTTGTGATCGTGCTTGTCCTGTACTTCATTTATAAGCTCGTCAGTCTTTTCTTCTTCTTTTACTTTCTCCCTATTGAACATTGCTCATGAATAATAGATTTTGGAGAACATTTATCGCAGCAGATATTAAATGTCTGAAAGCTTGCATGATTAGGGAACATGTTATATATTGGTGTAAAACTGAATGTTATTTCTTGTTACAAAATGACTAAATGTTTAAAAAATGGTACAATTGCGCCCCCCACCCCCACCAAACCCTCCCCCGAAAACAAAAATATTGATGAAGGAAACATGATATATGTAGATTTCAATTATGTATATTGCTTTTGTCAGCATGCTTAAGACTATAACTTAATTCAATCAATTAGTTCTTATGCAGGCAGCTCAAGGTGGAGGAAAAATAGTTCTTAAAGGGCTGTATTCTGGGCTTGCTGGAAATATTGCTGGAGTCTTGCCGTGAGTACATTATAAAATGGTTTTCTGGGAGAGCTATCATTTGCTCCATGTTCAAATATTTATCCACTTTATCCACCCTTTTTCAAACTTCACAAATTGCTGCCGAGGGCATATGTACCCATCATATGGCTGTCATCAGAAACTGCATGTCATGACTCTGATTTTTCCCTTCTCAAACAGGTATATCATTCATACAAGTTTTCCTTCTCTGATTATCTGGAATTTAGTCTGGGGAGTAAATAATACATAATTGTTTTCTTAAATTCAATATATAACGGTTAGGAGGTTGGTTAATAATTTCTCTAATAACAGAGCCTCTGCCATTTTTGTTGGTGTTTATGAACCCACAAAGCAGAAATCGTTGAAGAGTTTTCCTGATAATTTGAGTGCTGTGGCTCATCTGGTGAGATTTTCTTCTCACTAACAAACTAAGGTAATTAGTAGATCTTTTAACATTGGATTGATTTTTAATTAGTTCATCACACTGTTCAAAGCCATTTCAGATCGATCCCATCTCCCTCCCTTCTTTCTCTGGAAAACCTATGAAGCACAGACAATTCTACTCCGGTGGCGTGGACATTTGAGGACATGTGTCCAACAAGCCCCGTTCTGTGTTGGATCTTTATTTATTATCTTAATTTCCGATGCTCGAAGGACACTTTAGGGACAATTCTTCGGCAAATGTCTCACATGCTAAATGCTGTGCCTTTAATAAAATGTATAAAAATAAAGATATGATCAAATTTAAAGAATTCAAATCCGACGTGTCTCCAACGTGTTCATGTCATGCTTTTTTGAATGTCGGTGTGTCCGTATCCGTGCTTCTTAGTAGAAAACAAACGTAGGTAGAACAATGGACTTAAGGATAAAATTGATTCCTGAAAAATGTTGTCCTTGGGGTTTGGAAATTTTCTATATTTTGCTTACTAAGTAGGTATTGTGTACTAACCCTTCACTCCATCCTCCTGCAGAATATTAGTTTTGGGACTTAGAGATTTCTTTGATGGATCACATATATGTTATCCAACAACAATTCTTGAAACAGCTGATAGGATGTTCAACTATCTCCTACGTATAACTAAAGACTAGAGTGGAAAGTGCATGTTGATTATCACTATCCTTTATGATTGGTTTGCCTCTAAGTAGGATGGAATATCTACGTGATAGGTTATAGACTCTTTGATATCTCATATATAATAATAGCTGGTTGTTGAACTGTAAGTCCATGTTAAGGATAAAACATCTTGTATTATAGTTATATCATTGTATTGGTATGACAAGTTAATTTCAATTGATAATATAATTTCAATTGATAATATCTTGGAGGAATGTGGAGCTCTGTTGCGTGAGCAGAGACCACAGAATTCATTGAATAATATACACAATTCTTGAAGATACACTTCTTACAATAAAGTAAAATAACACGTAAACCTAGCTGTGATATTCCGCATTTACAGTCATTATGTATCATAATTAGTATTAGAAGGCATGCCAGATACGTCCAATTGTATGGAGACTATCAGTATAAATTCTGAAGTAGTTTCTTTCCAAGATATGTTTATCTGACTCAAAATTCAGACATCTTTCAGGAATTTTCTGCTGTGTTGGTATCTAATTTGTCTGCTGCAGATTCGAGTCATTAAAATCTCATAATATTAATAGCCTTCTCTCTCTATCTCTACTTCTATGTAGACCGCAGGTGCCATTGGAGGCCTGGCTGCTTCTCTCGTTCGCGTCCCAACAGAGGTAGATGAGTAATTTTATTTTTTTCGTTTTATAGATGTTATCAGTGAATCATTTTTACCTTTTTTGTTTCTCTAATATATCCTTGTGGTTTCTTGACACTGCAGGTTGTAAAGCAAAGGATGCAGACTAGGCAATTTGCTTCTGCTCCTGATGCTGCAAGGCTTATTATTTCCAAGGAAGGCTTTAAAGGTCTCTATGCGGTATGATAACCTTCTCTTTTTATATCAACAATTAATGAGAGGGCTAGAATCATCTTTGATTTAGTTATAGAGAATGGCTGTGGAGAGCATTTTCCTTTTTATTTCTTGCTTCCCAGGTGTTTATGGGCATTCATGGTTGGATATAACCATTGTTAAAAAGGCTCAATTGGTTATTGAGGCATTTTACATTCGTAAAGCGTGACGTAGATCTCGGGACTAACCAATAAATGAGTTCAAAATAATATAAAACTACAAAAATATCTGCTACTTGCTATGGCGTCTCCTCCCTCTTTCCCTTTCACGAGGATAGAAAAAATAAATAAATAAAAAAAACCTGTAAAACATTATAGGTTCTAGAAAATAGCCCAAAAGGCAGAGTCCAGTAATAAAATATGCATAACTACTTGGTGATCATCTTAGTCACGCTGAGGCTTAGCCTCGAGACGTAAGCCTTACAAATGGCATAGTAACTGAAAGCATAAGTTTTGTTGATTTTAATGAAAGCCTCATGCAAGGTGAGACTACTCTAGGTGTAAGCCTCTGTAATCAATAGAGAATAATTTGATATCACATTATAAAGAGAGAATACATATATATACACAACTAAGGAATCTAAATAAGGAAAATAGAATATCTCTAATATTACGGTATGATTATATACGCTAACAGCCTCAAACAGCCTTTTTAGAGAATTGATACAATTAGTGCATTTTACATATATAACCTGGAAGTTCTACTTTTTGAGGGAAAAAAATACTAAAATAATACGAAGAATTAAGTAAAGAGTGCCATTTTAGTTATGATCTGCTTGCAATAGCAGCAGAGTTTTTTATTGTTTCTTCCATAAAATATTTCAGGGTTATGGATCATTTCTGCTGAGAGATTTGCCATTTGATGCCACCCAATTCTGCATCTACGAACAGCTTCGAATAGGTTATAAGTTAGCAGTAAGAACTCCATTTTTTTCCCTTTTTGTTTGTATTGCTGTCAGTCAGGGATGCTTGTATACGATCTTTCTACATAAAAATAAAGCAATATTTACCATTTACGTTGTCCACCACCTAATGGTGCCCATGTAGGCATGTATTTCTTGTACATTTATCAGATACGCTCCTGATCGCAAAATTTTAACTGAACAAAATAAGTTGATAGACTTGTTTTTAGGCCACATGCTAACTTGCTTTTTCTTGCTTCTTTATGTTCAATAACTTCAGTAGGCAATAAAATATGCAGAACTGCTTGAGTTCCTTCTAATTTCAAAAAGTTAGGGAGCACATTTTTTCGATATATTATGCATTTCTGCTTTAGTTGAGTTCCAAGAATGACTTAGGCAAATGTGCTAGTTCACTCATTGACACCTAATGTATCATGTCAATTAATTTACTATTGAAGTAATTGATGATATTCTGGCTATAATGCTGCTATTATAAAACTCTTGTTTTATTCTATCCCCGATCAGGCAAGGAGAGATCTGAATGATCCTGAGAATGCTGTTATTGGGGCTTTTGCTGGTATATTGGCTTCCAAAACCCTTTTAGAATCATTTTGTTATATGGAATTGTTTGACATGCTTCATGCTATCAACCAAAAATTAAAACTCCAATTTTCGCATTGAATGACTATCTGTCTTCTTGCATTTTACAATCATTTAGAAGGATATCATATTGCATGCTGTTCTTTATTTATTTCAACCAACTAGAATGTTAAATACCATTATTTGGTGCCAAACTTCGATGTAACACGAGACTATATATGAAGGGAAATAGAAAGGAATATGTGATGAAGCAACACTGGAAAGCATAACTTGTCCTACCACAATGTTGAGCACTCCAAATGAATCAGTAAAGAAGGAAAAATGTTTAATTGTATTCCTCTATGATTGATCTCGCATGGAGCTTGTAATCATGTGAATTTTGTGGATGGGAAAACATATATTTAGCCTTTTTAGGATTGTTAGAACTTTAGGGTTTTTTGTTTTTCAAATGGCTTATAACAAGATATATTTCTGGAAATTAGATATTTCTCTATTCCTGCTTAATTATCCGTTTCTGGGGAAAAACCTTTTTTTTCCTTTTCATATCAAGGAATTGTAGCTTTTTAGCCATTTCTATTTTGTAAAGGTCAATCAAGAAGGAAAATGGGGTGGCTGACATCAATTAAGAACATTCGATTCCTCCCCTCCTCTGCTTTCATCTTTTGAAATTGAGACAATATAGCTTCTTCTTATAAAGATCAACTAAAATTGGAAAGGTAGCAAACTGCAAATAAAAGCTTTGCCTCTGTAACAAACAAAAAATATTTGACCTTTTTCAAATATATAATCAATTTTAAGTAAAATTTGAGCTCACTAAACATAAATTACTTAAAACAAATGTTAATAGCCTGTATATAATGCATCACTACCTATAAGAAGAGAAGTTTCAAGCCCTCTCGTGATCTTTTGTTTCTGATTTGCTCCAGCTGTAATTGTTATTTCTATCTTACTCTAGCCATAGATTTTACGTTTATATAATACTCAACTGCGATTCCACTTTTTGCTTCAATTTCAAGAACGTCCATTTGGATTTCAAGTGAGATATAAAATTTAACTTGAATTTGGTTTTGAGATGAGGAAACCACTGCATGCATTCGGCTATTTACTGTACCCTTATGCTGCTTACTTTTCATTGTTTCTTTGGTAGGTGCTGTAAGTGGAGCTATCACCACTCCCCTTGATGTGATTAAGACTAGATTAATGATTCAGGTGTGGCCGATTCGACTCATCTCCTCCATCTCTTGCTCTTTTTTTGTGCAGGTCTCTTTTCGTGAAGGAATCTATACGCACTCAATAGATGCATTTAGCCTTCCTATATAAGCTGGCCGGCATAATTATTACCTCAAGTATCTATGCAGGGATCGACAAACCAATATAAAGGTATCTTTGATTGTGTCCAGACTGTCGTCAGAGAAGAAGGGCCACAGGCTCTTTTAAAGGTAGGAGTTACTCTTGTTTCTTCATACATAAACAGTTTGGTATAACCCTATTCCTTTTGGTCTGTCCATTTCCCCCTGTTAGCTGCATCTATTTTTGCATTCCTTTCCATGAAACCCCACAGAATATGAAGCAAAATTATTGTTCGTTTCCTTTTCTTTCTATGTTGTTGGGATTTGGGAGCCATGCAAGAAGGTATACGGGACTAAGGAGGAGGTATAAATAGTATCAATCTGTGATCACCAATCTTCAAATGCCAGAGAAATAGTGATCTCTAGTCTAGAAGTTTAGGAGTGGGTGGCACAACACTGTCTAGCCCCCAGCCAATGTCACTTTGGGACTAGAAGTCTTGGTCCATGGTCCGCATGGACCTATATTTGGGATAAAAATAGAATGATATTGCACTCCCTGCTAAAGGTTTTGGGGTAGCATATTTGTAGCAATATATGTGGTTCACAAGGAAATCCTTCTTTTTGCTTACGTCAGCAGCTGTAGCTTGATAACCCATAATTTGTGAATATCAAATTTCACCATTTTACTGTAGGGCATTGGACCAAGAGTTCTGTGGATAGGCGTTGGTGGTTCGATATTCTTTGGCGTCCTAGAGAGCACAAAGAGATTCCTAGCTGAGAGGCGTCCTAACAGTCATCCGGAATCTAACTCAAAGCAGGAATAGATACTTCTAAATATTCCAAGGGTTATGCACCCAAATAGTGACCACATTGGATCTTGCAGTTGAGAAATGAACAATTCTGCTATTCCTGAAATATATTTTGTAAGCTATATGCGATTCATAAATGGATAGAGCGTTCTGTCCCCACGCTAGATTTTTTCAAATATTTTGTTTTTCCAAACTAGTTATGGTCTAGGTTTTTGAGTGTTCTCATATGTTTCAAAAGGAATATATGTTCTTGTACCCCCATTTAAGTGTTTATCCGAAGTTGTGACACCCTCGTGCCAATGGAGAAAGAGATTGCATCCGCTCTTTCTTCCCAAAAGCGATGAGGATTGATAGTCGCAGTTAGAAGTGTTGACTTGGCCATTTCCAGGGTGGCCTCGTCCAACACGACCATCATTTTTCTACGAGGTGGAGCCATGTAAAAAAGATTCAGGGGACGACCCCAGCATAGAAAAGAACTTGTGAGAAATGAGGGGCGAAGACTTGGATAATAACATACTTTCTTTATTGATTTTCTCGAAAGGAAAAATTAGGGTTATGCTTCTCAACATTTTAGGGATTGTGAAACGGTTATCCGATTTTTAAAATTAGGGTTATGCTTCTCAACATTTTAGGTATTGTGAAACGGTTATCCAATATTTATAAGTGAGGTTTAGACTCCCAACCTATTAAACATTGTGGGATTAGATTCTCGCTTAACGGAAAGTATTAGTTTGATCAATAAAAGTCAAACTTGGTATTAAAAAGGTCGTGATGCCCTTGTTTTCTTCTATTTCTTTCTATATTTACTTCTTTTTTTATTCTAAAAAAGGGCAACTTGATGTTTTCAATACAAAGTTTGACTTTTAACATTCAAATTAATACTTCCATTATTCGAGGATCTAATCTCACAACCTTTAATAGGGCGGGGAGTCAAAATCTCACACTAAATATTGGAGAGCCATTTTCACACTATCTGAAAGGTTGGATAGTCGAATTCTAATTTATTTATTTTTCAAACATGAAAGAGTCTCAATTGACCGATTACACTAGTGGGTTTCAACTTGAGTCCTCAACGTCTCAAACCGTCTTGAATATGGCATTTAGATGTTTCGATTAAATTTATATCACATGTATTTTTTTCATTCTAGACCTTTTTTTCGTATAAATAACTCACTATGTAGCGAAAAGGTGTTTCACGGGCTAGAATTAGGAAAAAAGGAGGTATATAGTACATTCAGTTTCGCATAAGCATGACTCGAAGAGAATAAAATGATAACAAATGTTTTGGGCGTACGTCTTATTGTCAAAACTTATTATAACTCTGAGTAATCATTATGTTAGAAAAATAACTCAAATGACTTATAATGGCAAACATGGAATCATAACTTGTGACTTTGATGCATATTCGGGGGTCCATTTGAGACTTCCCGTTTCTCGTAAAAGAGTTCTCAAAAAAAATTATTTTTGCCTAACTTTTTTAAAAGCTCCTCAATCAAACGAAATATTTCTAGAAATTATTTAATCATTTTCACAAGCAATTTTTGACCTTTTAGACACGGTTTTCAATTTTTCAAAAGCTCCGCCAAACGGGCTCTCAATCTAATTCCTTGGGTCCCCACTAGAGCTGGACAAGCTCCCGAACCAAATCGGGCATGAATTTAGCTAAATCGAATAGAAATGAGCGATTCTTCCGAAGTTAAATACTAGACTAGTATTTGAATCAAGAATCGACGGGTTCGGTTCGATTCTCAGTTCTAGATCAAGAACTGAAAAATCGAATAAGAACCAAATCTCCTTAGTTTTTAAATTTTTTTTTATCTTAAATAAGTCGTATTATTTTATTTTTTAAAAAATAAATTGCTAATTAATTAATTTAGTCCAAACTCAAAATATGATTTTACTATTTTTAATTTCCAATCAAACTCAACTTAATCAAATTGACCTAAATTTTACTCAAATATTTTATTCTACCGTAATATGGTCTCTGCCGTTCTATTATTGTGAATTAGCCATCTTCCGCTTCTTGTGTTTTTAACAATCAAATCTATGAAGAACACAACAAAGAGAGGTGCAAAAGATATAACAAGATTGAACTACGTTATTTTGTAAGAGTTAAGATGCAATATGTCATTGTCAAATTAATGTAACGTTGTTGTAATATTAAAAAAAAAACTTAATTATTGTACGAAACCCCGAAATCAAATAGAATCGAACTGAACTGTACCAAATGGAATCGAACCCGAATGATTCCATAATTAAATTTAGACCCGACAATTTCATTTACTAAATAACCGAAAATCTCGAATTTGGTTCGTTCTAAAAAGAACCGAATCGAACTTGACCATGCCTAGCCCTAGTCCTCATATAGAAGAATCATGATATGTGTACAAATTAGGTTGACAAAATTTGGTTTACAAATTATGTGTTGACAATATGTAGATCAATGATTTCAAAAACAGTTTTTGAAATCAATTAAAAGTTAAAACGAATGGACTAAATCTTACCGATGCTTAGATTGTAAACAAACTTTGTAGAATTATATGATCCTAATGATGCCAAAAATTAAATGAGTTTTTGATTTTGTTAATGATCCAATCATTTGCTAGCATTTTCGATTGTAGGGTGTTATCATTTTTAACATTATAAAAAGAAACCTATGATTAAAAGCTTTAATTTTAAAACGCGTCCGAAATAAAAACGCTCCGACGATAATGGATAGTGTGCAGCCCATAGTGAGAATTGATTGCTAGTAAAATTTATTCCCGAAATTAAAGTAGAGACGTGATGGGATTCTACATAAGCAGTGACATGATGCTCACCTAAGCATCTAGTAATTATGACATATTCTATCAAAATACATTATTTTATAGCTCATTTTCTACTGTACGTTCTTCAATAAAATAATATTTTCTATTATATCAGTAATTTTTCCTTACTTTTTAACTACATATTTCCAATTATATCACTATTTAAAATATATTTTTTCATCAATAATATCGATCAAACACGCCCTATATAATAAATAAGTTCCTGCAAATAATTCATGCATGGAATATGGGATTTATATGTTATTTTTCTTTTCTTTTTATGCGCATGTTTAGGAAGTTTTTACTTTTCATAATCAATTTAAATTATAAGTAGACATAAATAAAGAGAATAAGTGAATAATATTTACGGATAAAAAATATGTTTGATCAAAAATATTTATAAGTTAAACACTTGCCAAAGTATAATTAAAAATAATACATTTGGTACTCTTAGTACATGTTTGGCCCATATATTTTGTAAAAACTCATTCTTCTTTATTGTGACGACATTGAAATGTTCAATCTAAGTATAAGGAATTGAATAAATCTTAAATTGTTAACATAATAAGTGGAGTAGTCTAATTCCTTGTGAGATCTTCATCCACTTCAAATTTAATCGAAGTAGGACTTTGTTCTAATACCAAGATGCATGGTTTTAAATAAAAGAAAATTATTAATTTATGGTAACGAGGTTTGATAATTACAAGTCACGTGAAATTGATGGAGATATATACAGCCATATTTTTCCAAAACTCATTTTTCTTAAAACTTATTTTCAATAAAAAAAAAATTTCAAATAAAATAATTTTACATTTAAATTCAAGTTTTTTCTTTACTTTTTAACCACACATTCTCTTTAAAAAAAAAAATAAAAATCCAAAAATCTATTAACACAAAAAAGGGGCTAAAACAAGAACATAAATGTATGGGAACATTACATATCTAAGGTATTTGCAAAATACAATTTCAAAATTAAGAAATTAGGTTTATTTTTTCAAAAATTATGTCTTAATTAAATAATTAATTTAAAAAATATGTTATTAATTAAATATATTAAGGTCAATGTATTTCACAATTACGTATTAGTCATAATTATAAACGTCACAGGCACAAATTACAAATTTTATAAGTCACAACTTATTTCTTGATCACAAATTATCAAATTAATTGGTCGCATATTATTTTTCGATCACAAATCACAAATTATATAGGTCATAATTTTTTTTATTGATAGCATATTATCAAATTAATAGGTCATGTATTATTTTTCGATCATATATCACAAAATTTATAGGTCACAATTACTTTATCGATCACATATTCTCAAATTAATAGGCCACATTATTTTTCGATCATAAATAACAAATTTTATAAGTCACACCTTATTTCAAGGTCACAAATTATTAAATTAATTGGTTGCAACTTAACAAATTGTGAGTCACGATTACAAATTTAATCGAAATTTCATATTCTTTGGTTACATATTATTTATGGTCATAATCAACCAAATAATTGATTACAAACACTCTTCTTCCTGCCACATCTCCCACCATTCGCCTCCACCACCTGCAACACTCTACCACCACTGTTACCTAGACAAACCAACACCACTACCACTTTAGATGCATCACCATTGCCACCAATTGGAAGGTACCACCTGTACCACGATCACCACCTCCACCATAATGACCACCACCCATACCTCGACCTACAACCACCGAACAATCCACCACTAACACCTCTACATCAAATCTAAACCCAACATCGCTAGCAATAGAGGCAAAAATAAAAATGTAGAAAGAAATATAAAATAGATGTTACGGTGCTGCAACCTCACAACCTCAATGTGACTTGAACTACGCGTTGTCGGAGGAAGGAGGACAACCTCAAAAACAAGCTCAATGTGACTAGAACAACCTCGAGAATAAAAATGTAGAAAGAACCATCGTTGCTAGAGGAAGGATGAGCGACCAGAACTACCCGTCACCGTCGTCACCACTTTACCACCTGATGCAGGGGGATCCAAGTAAGACGAAGTCGAGTTGTCAGATAGCTCATTGATGGCGTTGAAGTATCATGAGTTGGTGGATCAGCAAAAGAATAGCAAGTAATCGACGACATTTCCTAATTGTATACGTTTTTTGACACGTTTTGGTATTTTGACAATAACTTTAGCTACGGGTATCAGAATCGCGCTCATGACCCCAATTCAAAAAACTCTTCTCGGTGTGTATTGATTTCGAGGGCAAAATATGATGTTTTCCCTTCCGAATACAAAGTTTTAGTTATTTTTTTTCCTTTTTTGATAATATTCTGATTGCCCTTTTAACATAGATTACAAACTCGATTTAAACCAGATTTTTGGGATTTTATTTCTTTTATTACGTATTTCCTCTTGGTATGAATACCGAGATTTCGCTATTTTTGGTAAAATTCTGATAATTATAATTTTATTAGCTATATAACTTGGCTTGTGGGATTCTCGTTTCTTCCCTGTTAATTGTCTGATAAAACCAGCATATAGAATAATAACTATTCTGCCCGGCGTTACTAACTCTACCCATTTCCATACCACAACCCTCATTTATCGCACAATATCCCCTTTCCCATGGAAATTCCTGAATCACCACCACCAAATTCCTCATCATGCTGGCTGCTTGGAGTACAAAGCAGCGGTGATGAGCATTGCGCCGCTCAGCGCAGAGCAACGACGACATTACTGCTGCAGGCTCTCCTGCCATTACAATGGCAATGGCGGAGCAGTGACAACGAGCACTGTCAGTCAGCGCGCTGCAACGACATCGTTGCAAGCTTTCACGCCATGAGCAGCGATGCTCATCGTTGTTGCATGCAGCGGTGTTTTCCATCGAGGTGTAGCGTCGATGGAGAGAGAATTGAGGGAAAGAGAGAGGAGAGAATAGAGACTATAAGGTTTGAATGAGATTTCGATTAGAGGTGGGAATTTCAATTTAAATTTATAACATTATTATTTTATATTACAGAATTAAATTATCACTTGATTTTTATATAAACAAACTTTAAACTTGATTTTTGAAATTGAAACTTAAAAAATCTACCTCCATGTAATGTATTAATAGGGAAAAAGCCCAAACAAAACATTACTATTAAATAATGAAATTGCATTTTTAGTGTTGGCTAGTGTCATGCAATCAAAATCATGACAAAGCCATAGGACCCATAATTTTTTGCTAAATGAAGTTAGCATAGATTAATGTGTACAATTGAAGAGATCATAACAACATTATTTTGTAGGGTTTTTTCTCGAAGTTTGAGAGATGGATGGATACAAGTGGAGAGTATGAAAATAATCTAATTAATTAAGCAAAAGTAGAGTGGAAAGTTAAGTAACTTTTTTCTTGCCAAAAGTCAAATAGGCCCATCAATTATAATGATATCTTCACCGCCGAATACAAATATGTAGATTTGCAAACAAGATTTCATCATCATCTTCCTTGTTTTCTTCATTCTATGGGGGCAAAAAGAAGTAAAAAATTGTCACAAGATAATTGTATATTCATCGTGTTTTATACACATTAATATCACTTAAACTAATAAAAATTACAACTTCTATTTTTGTTTATCAATAGTGTGTGTGTGTATATATATATATATTTATATTATTTTTAATATATAAAACACTTAAAAGTAAGTCTTTCATCATGATCTATGCTTAAAGGGCTTCCTCAAAATTCCACCATGTTTCTTTACCCTATTTGAGAATAGGCATAAATTTCTTGTCATTATTTTGAACTGATCCCTACTTATTTCCACTATTGAAGATTCATGAAAGATTACAATTGAGTGCATATTTTGGTTCGTGCAATTTCAACCCACCGCACAAAATTATTTAAAACATTTGCAGAGGCAAACAAACAAAAAACTTTGACAGTTACCTACTGTTCATGAGTAATATCATGGATATATTCCATGTTTTTTGAGGTTAAACGGGGCCACATAGCACGTTACAAATTTGTTTATTAATCTTAAATAAATCCATAGCTAATTACCACATTACAGCAGTGTTAATTAATCTTAAACGAAGTCTATTCAGTGAACCTTATTACTTTCTCTTAATCTTTACCAAGCCACTGCAACCAAAGAACTTGTTTTTGCTTCGTGAGAAGGGGAGTATGTTAGATAGAAAGAGCTACAAAAGGTTACCGGATATCTTATTCTATATAATATAGTAGGCTAAAATAGGGCTTTGACGGACATAGGTATAAAAAAACTGAACTACACATACAGAAAATGCAGCCACATATATGCACCAGAATAGACACAATAGGGGGTGGGTGAAATGATGCCACTGATAACTACACAGTATCTGTATTTTTCTGTACATGAGGAAAAATTTATATCTTTACCAAAGTCCTGATACAGTATATAATATAAAGCGAGTCTTGTCGACCGAATAAAATCACATTTTTGTTATATCTACATGTAGGCAATGGCTTGGTAAAAAGAAGTTTTTCGTAGTATGCCATGATCCTCCTCCCTATCCCCAAGGGCACGGGTCGAGGGCAATCAATGCATGTCCTAGTGTACACTTCTAATTTGATCTACTCTGTATGGAATGGAAGGTACAATATAAAGCAAATTTTTACCCCTATTTGGTTCGGATTAAAATTCGATTTTAATTTAAGTCAAAGTCAAACAATCAATACTAATCACATCTTTCGTGAGTCCCACAACTTTTCAACCAGACATTTCAAAAACTTCTATCACAATTTACTAAAAAATCTAATTTTAATCTACATCAAACACAGAATATATGCAATAGCATGCTGCTAACCTAAAATTTTCTTGAACTGTTAATACTCTACATTGTTCTTTTTGTCGGGCATATATTCTTCTTAGTTTTACTTCAGGTCTATTTCCATGAGTAGATAATTAAAGTTCACTTGTCTTCTACTTTATTGGTATCTAGTCATTTTCAGAAGTGAAATCTTTCTTCAGATTCTCTCTCTTCCCCTGTTGGAGCCCTATTTTTGGAGAAAAAATTCATTTTTAAATAGTGATTTCTGAAGGATGTGCGGTTAAAAATAAAAAAAAATTATTTACGTGTAATATTATTTTATTGAAGAAAGTGAGGTTAAAAATGAGAGCCCGTTTGGTAGAAATTAAAATCGAATTAAAATTGAAAAATTTGTCGATATTGTTGACTTTTATTAAATGAGTAAAATCCAATAACGACTATATTTTCAATTTTAATCAGTACCAAACGGGCTCTGAGTTTTGTAAAAATGATTTTTCGATAAAATGAGGCTCAAACATACGATAAGCCCATTTGAGAGAGGGACCACACCTTTGATTATATGTATATAAGATCATCCTTTGTATTAGAGTCCTTCAGCTCCATAGGTTTCCCCACTCTCTCACTCTCTCTCTCTACACACACACACACACACACAAACACACACAGACATGCTGAACCAGGATGTGTTTGATGATCAAGATAGGTCATATCAGCTCGGATTTTTTCCTGTCCATACAAATTTTACATCTCTTCCATTTTGGTGCAATAAAACTTTTGCAACAATTCCTCCACTTCAAGAAGATGATGATGCACCACTTCTCTATTCTGAACCTGTAATTCCAAAGCAAAAAGAAGAATTCATATCTAGCTTTGCAGGATCCCCTATTTTCTCTTTGCAGAAATCTTCTGCAAATTACTGGTAAATTAAGATAATGACAGTTATATATTTAAGTTGTGTCTTCAACACGGGCCAAGTTCATTTTTCCTTTAAAAACCCCAACTCTTTCACAATTTCCATAATGGATGGTCACAAGAATTGAATTCAGGTCTAATGTGTGCTATGGTTTCATGTCAATTTCCCTCTTAACCTACCTGTTGTCCTCAACACATATACGCACACAAGAATATGTTTTGAATGCAGATTTTCTGTGATGATTGCAGGATCAACGATTGCATGAACATGAAGAGAAACGTAGTTGATGAAAATCTTGGAGTTTTGCCAATAAACATGAAGAAGATTAAGTCAAGGAAAAAAGTAAGAGAGCCCAGGTTTTGTTTCAAAACTATGAGCGATGTGGATGTTTTGGATGATGGTTACAAATGGAGAAAGTATGGCCAGAAAGTCGTGAAAAACACCCAACATCCTAGGTTATATTCATCCTTTCATAGCTTTTATTTTTAATTAATAATAATAATTCATCTAACTGAGTCGCATTTATTATTGGACCGTAGTGTACAGTGTAACGAACTAGATTTTAGTTTCTTTCTTCCCTAATCCCGTCGATAATTGTCAAATCTAGCATACCTAATAGGTATTATATTTCATATAAGTAGGAGATGGCCTAAGCTTGGATTAGACCTTGATGGTAAGGGTTTATGCAGCATAAATGCATAATCAAAAGGAAAGAAAGCACATGCATGATGCGATGAAGTCGTATTAGTGACACCATTGTTATCCCGACTTTCCTAAAGACATAAGAGATATTTACTTTTATAGATGCGAAGTGGTAGGCCTTCACCGGGTAGGGAGCATATCACGGGGAGAAAAGTGGAACCTGGAGGAGCCAAGAGAAAGGTTGGGTCATTTGATGGAAATGGAAGACCATAAGCAAGGGCGGAGTCAGGGCTGAATTATAAAAGAAAAATAATATGTTGGGCTAATACGTAGAAAAAAATTCCACTTATTTTATTTTCCACACATGAAAATGACTTTTTGGGCCGTAAAAATCAAACCGGGATGGCCCGGGCTAGTCCCCCAAATCGGGCCCTGACCTTTAGATTGCATTTCTTAGTACAAAAATCAGGTTCTTGGAAAAGAATTATACAGCAAAGAATACTGGATAAAAGTGAATGGTGGGTTAAGGAATTCAAATTTGGGATGCAATCTTAATCAATATGCATCAGCATGCACAATATTCACAATGTGTTGCAGAATTTGAAATAAATGACACTCACTTTTTGGGATTTTCTGTTTCAAATGAAGATCCCATCCATGATTTGGCTTTAGATTAAAAAGTAACTCTAGCTTTTATTGTTAAATGATTACCATTGGGATTTTTTCTCATCTTTTCCATTCATTTAGCAAAGTGCATAAACTTTATAGCACTCAAAACTCAAGAAAGAGCCCACTCTGTCCAAAAGCTATTATATATGATTATGAATCCAGCCACTCCATTTTCCATACACTTTCATCTTTTTTAGCCTTTTTGTATATGTTTTATACTCAGTAGTATTTGGCTGTATAGTGAAAATGATAAAGATTTGAGATTTCGTAAGGAAAAAACATCATGGTTAAGAGGAAAGCTCGAGTCCTTACATGTTAGTTACTTTTATTATAATTGTCCTAGGAAGAATTTATCCCCTAAAACATCCAATAATGTCCAATCCATGTGACAACATGCATTATTTGCACTAGCCATAGCTTATTTGTTGTCTTGTACGGTGTCGTCATATTATATTACATTTCAGATTCTAATAGAATTCTTAAGGTCCGTTTGACATGGCTTTTAAGAAGTTAAATGGAGTTTTTGAGACTCAAAAACTATTTTTGGACTTGTTTGGCTAATTTTTATGACAGTGTTTCTTCTAGTTTTCCTCATGAAACTTTTCTACAAAAATTAAAAGTAAAAGCAAAAGTCATGTCAAACGAGCCCCTTTTCTATTATCATCAATAAGTGCTTAAGGTAAATGATCTAAGTTGCAATGAATCTTTTTAGTAAAAGTAAAGATGAGCTGACATGACATGAAAAAAAAAAATTGATGGAGGGCTGTATCACAAGTGTCTGAAAAGCTATAATTTGAAATTATGAAGGTGTGACTGTGCATTACAGGAGCTTTCTTTGAATTTTTGTTGGAATCCCAAAACCATCCATGGCAGTTCATGATCAGTCACAGTATCACAAACTGCAAAGTTCTAAAGACAACACAAAGTCCATGCAATAAGTTATTTTGTAGTATCCTCCAAAATAATGCTCTCCTCTATATTCAACCCTACAAGGCTTTCGACAGTTGAGATAACGACATATAGTTTGTACGTAGTACGCACAATCCAAAATGAGCGATCTCCTATATATTTCGACTCTATATGGTTTTTCATAGTCGAGGTAACGACTTATGATTTATGTGGTAGTAAGTGTACTCTAAAATGAGTGTCGTCTTATTTTAGCTCTACAAAGTTTTTGGTAGGAATCCGTGTGATGGTGAGTTACTTATTTCATGGTAATTACATGAGGTTTCCCTTCAACGTCAACTCTCCTCATCCATTTATGAAAATTATGCACTTATCAATTCTTCAGTAAAAAAAAATATATCTGAACTTGAGGAAATATCGATTTACATTGTACATGTAAAAGATGTGCATACACTTTCATGCTACTAATATGTTCATAGTATGTAATTTGCAGGAGTTATTATCGTTGTACGCAGGATAATTGTCGCGTGAAGAAACGCGTAGAACGATTAGCAGAAGATTCAAGAATGGTGATTACTACATATGAAGGAAGGCATATACACTCTCCATCACATGATGAAGAGGATTCTCAAGCTTCATCTCAATTCAAAAATTTCTTTTGGTAGCAATGTTTGCAGTTGTACCCTCCCGACTGTCAATTGTTGAGTATGACCAAAAGAGATAAGACTTACTATTATGTGACACGATCATCATTTCTTAATAAAGTTTGAGGGTACACAAATTTTAATGAACTAGTCTTTACTCTTTTTTTAGCTAAATTTTACTTGAATTGTGAAAAGCAAATATGTATGTTTGCATTTGTTAATATTCAAATTATGTATACATAATATATAATTACTTAAATAAGTTTACTAATTTATTCTTCAATAAATTATTTTTAAGTTGAAATTTTCACCATACACATTCAAAGTATTAAGGTATTGACTTATTAATATTATTATTATTATTATTATTATTTTTATAACCGTGTATGTCCGGACCAATTTACGCACACCTCGACTAATCTCATGAGGCCCTGAAATTTACGTCCGAGTACTCGCATCGGTGGCTCTGAAGAGACTCGAACTGGTGACCATTGGAGAGCAAACCTAAGACCTGACCAATTGAGCAACCCCTTCAGGATTAAGATATTGACTTATTATTAAAGCGAACAAATTAAATTGCAACTAATTGTAGAAAATTTTAACCTTATTTCAAATGATATATGACTCAAAAAGTGGTTCGAGTGAATATAAGATTCAAGATTTAAAAATAGAGAAAGTTAATGTGACTTTTTAAACATAAGAATTGTTCATAACGTTGTCTCTTAAAGTTACGTATGAACAAAGATGAACCCCTGATAATGTAATACTTGTTTATTAATGCTTTACGAAATAATGTGATGTAAATTGTAAATTCGGAAATTTTTTGTAATTTTTTTATTTTTATATGAAAAAACTTATATACGTTCATGTAAATTACACTGGAGGTTAATGAATTTTCACTCTAGTTGTAATCGGGTAATTTATTTTTTTTTATTATTAAATTATCATATTGACAACTTGATCATATGTTTGGGTAAATTACACTAGAGGTGACTGAACTTTCACTCTAGTTGTAATCGGGTCATTGAATTTTAATATGAAGCAACTAAGCCACTAAACTTTAATGCGCTTACTGAAATTAGTTGACTAAATCCGTCAAAATTAATGAAATGCTAACATGTTCATCACAGTCCGCATATCATTAACTTCAGAGGTCACTAGACTTTTATTCTAGTTACAATCAGGTCACTAAACTTTCATCCTAGTTGAAATCGGGTCAATGAACTTGACTGTCAAAGAAATCCTGTCAAATGAGTCTTAGTATGCCACGTGTCATACCTAAAAAACAACTGGCGCATTTCCTCCCACCAGTGCTCTCTCTCTATGAAAGCTTGTTCCGATTCTCATTGAGAACTACACGGATATATGGATAGATACATATTTATTCAAGCCAACCGTTCTAGGGTTTTGTAAAAATATTTGGTAAAGAAGATCTTCAATTTCTATTTGTTTACAATAATGGCGAAGAAGAGAAAATCCGATGCGACGCGGCTGGATGAGGTGGATAGAACCATGTACTCCACCTTCTGTAGCGCGGCTAACTCCCTCTCTCAGCTCTACAGCCAGGCCATGCACCACCAGAGACTCTCCTTTCAGGCTGGTGAACGCCACGCGCTGGTCAGTACCTTTCCACAAAATCTTGTCGGTTTTACGTGGTTTTTTTTTATTATTATTATTATTGATCTTCTCTTGAATGGGTGTGTAATTTTTTTTTTTTTTTGAGGGTATTGATTTTTAATTTCACTTGTAAGGATAAATTGTATGCATGTTCGTGCTGGTCAGCACCTCCCCGACTCGACGCACACTTTTATGGGTTTCCTTCAATTCAGCTTTTTTTAAATGGTTTGTACTTTTCTAGGGAGTTGATTTTATTTTTTTTTCAAATTTCACCTATAGATATGTTTTGACGATGTGTGTGAAATAGTTTCGGTTTGTGTTTTAATCGTCCTAAAATTTGTTGACATTTTGATAATTTCGTATGGGAATTTTAATAATTTGTAAAGAATAATAATCACTGGTATGCTGGTTCCTTTTCCACTAGGTTTGCACTATGTATCAGTAATGTAATTTAACTTCTCTTTGTTTATCGTATCATATATACGAATTTTCATAATGTTTGTTTCATTACTTGTTTATCATTTACGAAACCCTTTATTTCAGTGGTTTGCAGTGTTGGTATTCGTAGCGGAAGTACAAAGCCATATTCCTAGTTTTCCACCCCCACCTCCCTTTCTCTGTGTTAACTGATAAACAATTGACCTTTGTCCATTATTTCCTATTTTGGCATAGGAGAAACTTTATAATTGGATGTTAAGACAACAAGAAGGTGGGGCAAGAGTGGCAACCGGGGATGTACTTGCATATATACAGGTTTGTTTTTTCTTTTTACATTTTTATTTACAGTGTTTAATTCGTATAGTGCTCATCTATCCTCCTGCAAATTTATTGACTGTGATTACTATACAGTTGGTTTTATTTTTTTTGTTGGTTCTCTAATGCTGCATTTCCTATCTTCTGCAATTTTAGTTTGCTTTGCTTTCCCATGATCTTCAGTGTTTAAGTTCGAAATACTGGTTTGTTTTGCAATGACATTTGTTGACAAGGATAGTTATATTTTTTTTTACTTTTGAATAATTCTTAATCATGGTGCCGTGTCCCATTCTGATAGTTGAAAGAGTAGGAGTGTGACAATGTACTGAATACGATAAAGATAGCCTAGAGTTATTCTTCTTCTTTTTTTGGGTGCCATTAAGCCATTGAAATTCATTTGGTTTTGTAATTAGAATTAGATAGTCAATCCTTGTCTAAACTGTTGGAAAGATGTTATTGGAGGGTTTGGCAGTGAGTATTTTTATAATATATTAGTGTTCCACAGGAACTCTGAAGAGTGGGGATATAGTAGGGATCTTTATGGATCGATGTTTACAAAATGGTTGTCTTGCTATTTTTTAATTTTATTTTGGACTAATTTCAACATGGAATTTCTATCTCAAAGTCCTAGACAAATGATACATTATCTTTTCATAGGAAAATAGGCAGTGTAATGTTGTATGTTTATATCACACAATGGAGAACTCTGTTCGCATAAATAAATTTGTCTGACGGTATTCCTTGGCTTTGTACAGATTTCTGTTTCTTTTCCACTGCTATCACTTTCTTAGAGATATCAGATAAATTTATGATGATATTCTTTTCTTGGCTTTAGTTGTGCAACTATGGTTGAATTTTTCAGGTTTACAATGAGAATACTTGTTTGAAAAGAAGAAAACTTAATCTCGATGACTTGCATTTTGCTCTTGTTGTTGTATGAATTTTTCTAGGTTACATCGTTTGGAAAATCATTCCTATCCAGATGTTAGAGCTCTCCACAACTACTTGGTTATCAGATTTCTCTAAATTCTTAATCTACCTTCTTTCTTTTTGGGACAAAATTTGGATCCATGAGGAAGTCATGTCTCGTTATTTATGGAAAAAGTCGTGAAGGGGTAATGCTGACGAAGCCCGTTATTTAATATTTAATGCAGTGTCTTAAGGAGTCGTGTAGCAGATTGGTACACATGCTGTTATTTAGTTTACCTAGGGGAAGTTGGTACAAAAAAATAATGAGACCAGAGGAGTTCAGTTGCAATATACATTGTTGACTGGAGGGTCACATATTCGCGACCACGCTAAAGAGTAAGGAGGTATATAATGTTGTTTCTGTAGTAGACAATTTTATATAAGAATTAAGGAATCAATTTTAGGAGATTATGAAGTTTTAAGTAACACTACCAGATGTCTTCCTAGAGCTATGTGCATTTGGTGAAATTGAGCTTGGTGAACCCATTACCTATTATACTCTGCCCTTTTCTGGCTTGTAGTCCTCTCTCTAGGTACAATAATTGAAAAGTAAATTGCAAAAATAAATAAAAGACTTCTAGGTCTGTTAAGGTAGCAGTTTGAACACCTGGTCAATATTCACACAGATTCACTCGGTGAAAGTACTGAGCACGCTGGGATTGCCTCACTTCTCACAATGTTTTCAGAAAACAGGAATGATTTTAGTACCACTTCTCAGAATGGAGAACATAGTTAGATGCTTTTATGTTACCTTTTGGTGGGTAAGCAGTGAAGCAGTAACTGTTTGAGGGAAGCAGCAAAAAAATTGTGCTCTATATTGTGTAGCATATCTGGCTATGTACACTAAAGTGTTAGCATTTTGTGAAAAACTTTCTAAAATGTTATGGATTAATTATTCAAGACGCACTTTCAAAGTTTTCTAAATTCACTAATAACACAATATTTCCAAATTATTAGAAAACACAGAGAGAGAGTTTTCCAAACATATTTGTGATGGAATTCTTCCAACTTCGTTCTAAACCTAGGGAGTTATTCCCAAACTTAATCTATAGTCAAATTGGAGGGTTAAATATCCTTCTTGTTATTGAGCTTTCTCAAATGTTTCTTAATTGCCACCAGGGGTAGGGAGGGCCGAGGGGGTGGCAGGGCTGGTCTTTAGCGCAACCCTGCCCCCCCAAGGCACATTTAGTTGTTAGTGTAAAAATAAAAATAAAAAATTCTTTCGGGATTTTTTTTTTTTTCTCTGGTAGAAATTTTTTTTTTGCCTCTCCTTGCTCCACCCTTGATTGCTACTAAGCTTTCTCGAATGTTTCTCAATTTCCATTGGACTTGCTCAAATGTTTCTAAGTCTTCATTGAACTTTTCCAAATATTTCTAGTTTCATTGAATTTTAAAAGTTATTTGAATTGCATTTGAACTTAACTTTTAAACTTTAAAGTGGTAGAGTTTCATTGAGAAACACAAAAATATATATTACTTTGTCTATTCAACTTTTCAAAGTGGTGGGTCCTATAAATAATTGAGAATCACACCTAATTATACTTTTCCGATTACACAAATAGTCTTAGTAGTGAGCCCAATCTTTTAAAGGAACACATGATCTCCGATACTTTCCTGCAAACCAGCGACACTTTATTGCATACCAGTGACATCTAAACTCTAGATCGACACCGTAGGCTTGCAAAAATTAGAGATCAACTTTATTCTATACTTTGCCTTTGCGTGTGTGTGTGTGTGTGTGTTTTTTTGGTAATGTTTGAACATTTCGGTGTGTCGGAGATGTTCCCACAGCGTGTTGTGTCCAACACTCAAAAGAGTGAAAAAAATGGACACGCCACATGGCATCTCCTACATGTGTCGGAAGCATTTCGCATCGAACACTGACTTGACGGTGCTTCACGGTCGAAATGTTATCCCTCTCATCATTTAAATTGCCACATAATGAAGTCTGTTACTAAACAGCGAGAGTGACGGATAGCATTTTGGTAAGTTCAGTAACAATTCAGGTAACTTTTATTTGGCTACATGGACACATTTCAGAAAGTTCAGTGCATCTTGAAAACCTTTTAAATCTAATGGCTTTTGAAGAATATTTGAGAAAATTCAGTGGCAACTAGGACTTTTAACTGATGAATTGGACCAAAATAATTGAAGATGCTTTGTATCATCAATCCAGCTTGATAACGTTTTCTTTCAATCTCAAATCTTTCCAGCAAATTTTTGTTATTAAGACAAGATTTATACAACTTTTGGGGGATGTTGAACGAGTGGGAAAAAAGAATTCACGTAACTGGCTGCAAATTTATTGGGAAGAAGGTTTAGATGGTATTTTGTTGTTCTACTTGTTCATCTTTAACTACTTCAAAGGATTCTCGGATCAAAAGTTCTAGAAGCTTACCGAGTGCACCTCAATTCTAATTTGTTATTTTTCTCTTGAAGACGCACAAAAACACTCTTTTTCATCTGAATTTATTTTTAATTTCTCAAAACTACTTAAGGTTGCACGTTTTATTTATGACAAAAAACAATGCAATAATAACACTTGCCCCCATCTGGAGATACTTATGCCGTACCTATATTTCTTCATCATTCACTGAGTATAGTGTTTCTTTGGCTCGTGGTTACTTTTAGGAAGGAGATTGTGTAAACTTATTACTGAACCCTAAATTTGGGAAGTTCAACTTCGTCATAGTTTTCATGAATGCCCCCAAAAGCATCCCCGAAAAATACTCTTGTCCCTGGGTAGATATCTGTTTTTTCTAATATCATGTTTGATTAACAACTTTGCATTTGTTAGATATCTATGCTCTCTGGTTTGCCTCTCAACACGGCAGAAGATAGAAAGATCTCTTGTCCTTGATTTCGATTCCCAGTGCTTATGTCAGAAATGTTATTTAGCAAACCCATATGTTATGACATAAATTATGTTCCTGCAAACCTGGCTTCCATTGAATTTTCTCCGTTGTAGTAAATTATAATGATGAAAGTTTTATTGATGAAGCTTCTTATATAGTTGTAAGTATGTTTGCCACATCTAGAATGCTTGTTCCAGGCATTCCCTTTCTTAATTATTTGATGATTTTGTAGAATGAGCTCGATTATGGGACACAGGAACTCTCTCAAACTGCAATACAATCGACTCACTCAGGAACCCCTATATCTTCTGGACAAGGACTGCGATCTGGAAATCCTGACAATCAAACGAAAAACTCCGTTTTCTCGAACGCACTCTCCAGTCCTGTTCGTAGGACTCTTCAGCACTATCACCTGACTCATGGGAGTTCCTATTCGAACAACATTATTCCTTCTGCCAACGGACAGAGAAACAATGAGAACAGCTGTCACCCAGGCAGGGACTCAAATCCACCTAGCTCTATTGACACTTCTATGGACATGCACGCAGATAGCCCTGGTCACGATTCTCCGTACTGAAATTCGAGCCAGATTCAGAATTCCGAGAGTTGACACACTTCTGCAGAAAAGGATGTGATAACCATGAATGCGATATTTCAAAGAAAATGTGTGTTTGATGTGGTCTGTATGGAATGTGGTGTGCTGTTGAGTGTTTTTCTTTTCATGTTGATATTTATGTAGTGTTTCTCCCTTCCCTTACCATTGCTTATTGCTCGCTGATAGTCTCAATGCCAAAGATAATAAAATGAAGTTCAATTGTACTCTTCAAGATTGTATTTTGTATCTTGGAAATGACTTGGTTTGCAGTAAGGTTTTAAACATGTNAGTTCAATTGTACTCTTCAAGATTGTATTTTGTATCTTGGAAATGACTTGGTTTGCAGTAAGGTTTTAAACATGTTCTATGTAATTGTGTTACAAAGCTCAATTTTTTTATTGATCGGTTGCGTTTGTTTTCCGACACCCAGTTTTTTGTAATTCAGTCGTGGTTGTTTTAACGTTGTAGATGGTGTTGTTGGGGGTTGAAATGCCATCCCAAATGTCCCAATAGGTAGAAAAGAGAATATTCAAGGTTTGTACAGGCATCTGTATAAAAGATTCAGTCTGCTAGAAAAATGATGGATTTTGAAAAAAAAAAAAAAA
>CAIGRQ010091225.1:0-20206 GCA_903798375.1 Fraxinus sp. D2006-0159
CTTTTTTACACGTTTATTAGATCCGGTTTTCTAGACACGTTAAGAAAAAGTTTTTATATTATTACTTGAAATTAATTTAATACACTTGAATTGAAGTTGTATTTACAATATAATAGAATTGTTTCCTTGTCGGGCCCATTCAAGCTTTCGATATTGCATTCATTTGTTTTCACAAGTCGCATTAATCCATTGCACTCCTTATTATGCAAAAAACCAATTATCAATTTTGATGACTAGTTGCATAATTTATTTTTGGAGTTCTCTGTCGTTTGTTGATTAGAAGGAGAGATTTTCTCCCTTGGTGAGATCATATTTCTAGGCTATAGGTTCAATTGCCATCTTGTGATATGTTGTTTAGGAAATTGTTTTATTTGACATTGTATACTTAGTTTAATGCTGCGACCACTAGGCATATTGACGGGCTGCTTGATTTCATGTTGTTATTTTCTGATTTAAGTTGATAATACACTTCNCTAGGCTATAGGTTCAATTGCCATCTTGTGATATGTTGTTTAGGAAATTGTTTTATTTGACATTGTATACTTAGTTTAATGCTGCGACCACTAGGCATATTGACGGGCTGCTTGATTTCATGTTGTTATTTTCTGATTTAAGTTGATAATACACTTCCCGTGTATTATGCTTTGATTAATAAAATATTTGATTACCTTTCAAAAAAAAAAAAAAAAAAAAAAGAAAACGATGAAAGATTGTCCTCATTGGTTGGGAAGTTGCAATTCACCTTGTCAGAGTCGAGTTCGCTCAGTTGGGAAGAAATGATGGAGATAGAGATTGAATAAAAATAGAAGTTAGATAGGATTATAATAAGAGTTTGATTCAAATTACGAGAATTTATAGTAGATTAAAGTAGTTTTAATTTATAATAAAGTTCTAGTTTTTTGTAAGTTCTGTTGACTTTAGATTAGTTACTCTAGATGTAGAGGACTTATTCATTGTAATATGCATCCTTTATTTTTGAGAATCTGAATTTTTTCTTTGCCCTCAATTCTTCTTTTCTTGAATCCCCTCTTTTCTCGTTCTTTAATTGTTCATTGCCAAATGAATACGCTCCTGCATCACTTGTGCATTGATTTCTCACTATTTTTTGGTTATGTCGAGGATGAGCTTATCGAACATTTTCAAGATGAGGTCCCTAGTCTAATATTTGTTGAATTTTAGTTGAATTCACTAGGAAGGAGATAAATTGTAATTTAGAACTCTTGAGGTGCACTTTGGGTTCCAAGGGAACATTGGAATACCCTTTTAGTCATAATGGAATAAGGAGGATGTAGGGTCAAAATAAAGGATTATGCTGTCCAAAATTTCGTTTGATCATTAATAAAGGAGGAACAGTTTTTAGATTATGTAATGCATGAGATTAGAGTGGACTGGACCATATGAATTAGTGCTGTAGGCATAATATGCCATCACACAATACCTATCGCATGAAGAGGCAAGTTCTGCCGAACGCTATTAGAATAGCTAGGTTTTATGGAATTTATAATTGGCTATTAGAGAACAAAAATCATCAACACCAGTGTCAGAATAAGGATCTTAATATTGATATGTGGTCATATTATAATTATAAAATGACAAATGATGCAACATGTCAACAAGTTGAGGTGGCGTTGATAATAAATATACTAAAGGGAATGATGATTTTATGTAGTCAGGAGATGTCCTGCATGGACCTGTAGAAGTTCCCATCTACAAGAGTGGTTCAATTCCAATATAACAGGATACAAGATAGAGGCATACCAAAAATATGTCATAAGGTGGTTGCATAAGATTTGGTTTTCTTGAACCTATTAGAAGAAGCAGCTTTGGATCGAAGATAATGTAGAAAGAGATCATGTAGCCAACTCCCTAGTTAACTGGAAACATCACTTCTCATTTTTCCTCGTGTAGTTTATTTGCTTTTTCTAAATCGAATAAGAAGATCCATCACTAACATATGGTAGTTTTCTTGCGTGTGGAAGGTGGTTTCACATCCTTTTCCCCAGACTTATCAATCTTTGGGCTGCATATGAACCTGAGAGTCATAATTTTACCATTAATGTAATATGAACCCGATAATCATGCTTTTGACAGAATTCAGCTCTCCAGAAGACAATACATCCTGTCAGGTTAAGCTCCATGATCTTACGGCAAAGTTCATCATCACAACATTGTGGAGATTTAGCCAAACTGGAACTCAGTGATGGAAGTAGCCTATATGCAAAATTAGTGGTAATTTTCAACTTGTAACTTCAAGCTTGAAACTACTCTGGATGTGCAGAAGGGAATGTTAATCTATTCCTTTTGGTCAAGAGCTGCTGAACATCAATTTACATGTAACCATATTGATGGTTGCTTTGTCTGTGGTTCTTACCTTAGGTTGGAGCTGATGGGTCCAAATCTCGCATTAGGGAGTTAGCAGGAATCGATGCAACTGGATGGAAGTACCCCCAGAGTGCAGTCATATGTACTGTTGAGCATATGGAACAAAATCAATGTGCTTGGCAACGATTTCTCCCGAATGGTCCAATTGCACTTCTGCCTATTGGCGACAAGTTCAGCAACATTGTTTGGACTATGAACCCTCATGAGTCCTCAGATCGCAAATCAATGACTGAGGTTGATTTTGTGAAAGAAGTAAACCATGCTTTGGACAGTGGATATGGTCCTCGTCCCCGATCACAATTGTTCGGGGGTGGAGATGCCTTTACTTGGCTCCCAGCAAATATGACATCATCAGCTTATGAGAACTTCAAAGTTCCACCCAAAGTTGTCAAATTAGCCTCTGAAAGAATGGCGTTTCCATTGTCTCTAATGCATGCTAATCGCTATACATCAAAGCGTGTTGTCCTTATTGGTGATGCTGCACATACCGTCCATCCCTTGGCTGGTCAAGGAGTTAATATGGGATTTGGAGATGCATTCTCTCTCTCAAAAGTCATTGCTGAAAGCGTTGCCGTAGGAGCTGACATTGGGGAGGTACGTAATATTTTTTGCTGACTTTGCATGGTATCATTATGCTTGTAACATGCCCCGAATATTCCTTCTATTAGTGAATTTTATAGTTATAATCAACTTTTCCTGTTGGAATCTCATAAAGAATTTCCTTTGCATGCTAATCTAGCCCCTCAATTTGTAAATGAATTACATTGGCATCTTAGCTAGGCAGATATCTAGACGTTATTAGTTTCAGTGTTTGAGTGGCATGACACGAGTAAATATTGTGGCCCAGCTTTTTGTAATATGAGATTTTACCGTAACCATTTTGGAATCCTAGTTTGAACACTTTAATATAATAGCCTAGTCCAGGAATGAATGTCCTCAAATACAGATATGCATTATTTCTGCGAGTAAGAAAAAGAAATTTAACCAACTTAATATTCTACAAAACTGATCAAGGTGGGATCTTTTCCTTTCTCGACTTTTCAGTCAGAACTTGAAATCTGAAAATTTATTCCATATGCTGATAGTAACAAAATTTGCTTCATTTATGCTAAATTTCCTTTTTAGATGATTATGGCCACTATTGATCTCCATAGCTAACAGTTATCTCCAAGTTTTATGCTACTAGTTATTTTTTATTTCATTTTCTTGTGTGCTGGAATGGCTTTGATGCTTTGTAGTTGATATAATTAAATTGTTTTTCTGTGCACCGACCTTGTTGAAGACAATTATTATGGAACGAACTTAGAAATGCCCAATAAGAATAGTTGCATACCATGTAGAGAATACAAGATTTCCTATATATGATGGGTTGCTAGTAATCTATATTATTCCATATATTAGCAGCAAATATTTTTGAAGTAGATGACATTCATTTGATAAATTAAGGTGACATCAAACATGAAAATCCCGAGCAGCTATTTTATGCTGCCAATTCCTTCATGCTCATGTTCAATCAGTTAAACATGAGCTGCTGGTAAATTGACGTGTTTTTACTGCTTTGAAAGTTGGAATCTTTATGCATGGTATTTGCATTACATTGCTATTATTCACCATGTTGTTGGATTGTATTCCTCTAAAGCTCTTTAGATGATCAATAAGTGAGGTGCTGTCTACACAGGTTTCTTTGCTAAGAAGATATGAATCAGATAGGAAACCTGCTAATTTGACATTGATGGCTATCCTGGATGGTTTCCAGAAGGCGTATTCTGTTGATTTTGGACCTTTAAATGTATTACGTTCTGCCGCCTTCCATGGAGCCCAGTATATTTCGCCATTGAAACGAAATATTATCGAGTATGCCTCGGGCGAACAGAGGTTTCCGCTCTTCTCATGATGTTTCATTTAAGTTCTTGACGCATTCTCATTGCGACTTTTTTCCTCTTTCATTTCATTTCAAAGTATTTCACAGTAATAGTACCCTGTACACTTTAATGTCAAAAAATATATTTATTTGATAAATGCATGCATCGGTTTTTGGTTGCTTTCGCTGAAGCGGGAATCCTGGGATTGGGTTCTAGACTTTGCCATCAAGAATGTATTTGAACAAAATCAACCTGTGAATATCAAATAATTGACAGAGAACAAAAGTAGCAACGGTGTACAGCAGAATAAAAAATTTGTTAGCTTTATATCATTCTACAGTAACCTTATGTACAGTTACTGAGTCGTTGTATTGACCAAGTCATGTACTATTACAAGAAATCTATTTCAGTAATCAGCTATTAAGAGGGCACAATAAAGGTTTTGTATTTTCATGTATGCATAAATAAGCAGTTTAAGTTGACTCGATTTACAGCAATGAATCTCGCAGTACACGTGCCAGTACTCGGGAAGATAACCGACTAAGCACCTCAGGAAGCACTTTTGCAGAGAGTCCTGGCAACACTGGAAGCAGCTCTTGGATCACTTGAGGAACATTTACTCCCTGTGGAAGTACAGGAAAAATATTCATGATTCCATAATGACAAGGGATGTTGAGCAATAAAATAAAAATTAATTTGCCCATCCAATCATCTGTTGAATTCAAGCATTTATAGAAGATGCATATCACAGCAACAAAATAACGAGTCAGAAATATAAAACGACCTTCTCAGTCATTCATGTCTAACGGTTAATATTACCCTCCTATTTCATTGTATTCTTGCAAAGTTTTCATCAAGTTATTTTCTTATGAACCGTGACTGGGTAGTGAGAACTCTTTCAGGAATCAATAATTGAAGCATAACTTTCTCCAAATAGTTTCAAGTGTTGATTCAGCAATGTAGCTAGACCAATAAAAGAAACCAATCTGGAGCACAATTTGAAAAAAGAAATGGCACAGGTCGTCATATAATTCAAGATACTTTAATACATGGCAATAGAGATGAATGTTTTATTGAACTTTTTTACGTTCTTGAAGTTGCTACATAAAAGTTGAGCAAACAAAACAGTAATAGCTGCTTGCACGCATAGTTGTTATAGGGTCTTTAGTAGGAGCCTAGTTGAAAGCCTGAACACTTGCACGAAGGCCAAAGGCATGCTTAACAATGTTCCATTCATTAGACCATTTTGTTTTTATTGTATTCTCAAATAGGATATCATTAGATCATTTTGTCGCCCAGCAGGGTATATGAAGTGTAGCTATATATAAATCAACATATACAGGATAGTGCATGTTCAATAACTTCACAAAAACAAAAAACAAAAAAACTAAGTCTTGTTCCCAATATATTTGGCGTTGGCTACATGAATCCTTTTAGCCACTACATTCAATTCATTCTTAGATCCAGTAGAAGGTCTAATTGGCCTATATCCTTGGCAATTATAAGCCCATCATATTTTCAGTCTACGGTCTACCCCTCCCTACTTTCTACTTAGATCGCCCCACTATAATAAGCCCCTGTTTGGCATCCATTCCATTTCTCATTTTTTTCCCTCTTATTCCAACCACACATTCTCCAAATAAAATAATATTACACACAAATCTAAAACTTTTCATCACTTTTCCACCACACATTCTCCCATTAATCACTATTCCAAAATTTCTATTCCCATGAAAATGGGTGTCAAACACTACCTAAACATGAGCCTCTTTGGTCTGTGCAAACATGTCCAAATCGCTATGTCGTCATTTACTTAATTTATTCTCAATTGGTGTTACCTCCACTTCTTTGGAGTATATATTCCGTTCTTATACAATCCATTTTAGTACGACCACACATCTTATCCAGTAGAAGTAATTCTGCAGTACAAAGGAGTTACTACAAATGATTTTCATTTTTTAAGACTACTTTTTCAATTATCAACTATAAACTTGTAGGTACCTTTGTTGAAGATGCAGTTCCAGATGTTAAGAATTCAATGATTTTCTGGACATTGTTCAGTATGACCTTGTCTTCCTCAGTAATCGTTGGAAGAAGTGCAGCTGGTCTAATAGGTCCCAGAGTAGGAACCATACTGAAAAGTGGAGATACATTTCCAATTCCAAAAAATGCCATTATCTGTACCAATTGTTCCCTCGTAACAGCATCGATGCCCTTAACAATCTGTTCAGGATTCACCCCAAAATAACATCACTAGGAGTAGGACCACATAAAGTAAACTTATCAATTTAATTCATTTTTTATTTATGTTTGTCCAGTGCACAGTTGTCGATGTAAATGTGAGGAAGAAATATTAATCAAAAACTAAAAAAACGCAGTAGACTTGTTGAATTGCAATGCTCCAAGTTTCTGAAGAATTGCTAACATTTCTAAAGACCATATTTTGTCAGACCTTATTTGGGCTCCATTTCAACCATACATTCTTCAATAAAATAATATTTACACAAAAACACAACATTTCCTTACTTCTTAACTACACATTCTCCGAAAAATTACTATTTCAAAATTTAGTTTTTCCAAAACTTCATTACAATGGAGCCCAAACAAGGGCCTAGTCTACCCACACACACAAGGAGAATATATTTCTAGGCTATGGATATTGTACAATATCATGACCTAGTAATTATGATTACAAATAACGTCCATGTTTCAAATTCAGTAATTCACAAAAATAAATATGTTCATTGATCTCTTAAATTAAAGAGAGCAGCCAAACCAACGGTCAAAAATCATGTCATCTATAATCTAAACAGACCTTCAATTTGGAGGTAGGCAAGCGGATGTGTGCAAAAGTGCAACACACTCGCGCGCACACAACACACGAAGGCAGCCACAAAAGAAGTTTTCTACCTTCAGCCTGAATATAAGTTGTGGTTAGTTTGGATACCACTGAGATGGTGTTTGGTGTGGATTAAAATCAGATTTTTAGTGGATTGTGAAAGAAGTTTTTGAAATGTGTGGTTAAAAAGATATGGGACCATGAAAGATATGATTGCTATTGATTGTTTGACTTTGACTTGATTAAAATCAGATTTTAATTCGGCCCAAACAGGCCCTGAGTTACACAAACCATTCTCCAATACCAGGAAAACCAGAATTAAAAGGAGATGGCAACACCAAAACTATATTAAAGTGATTAAATCAGGTGAGTAGTCGTCATGGTTCAAATTTTCTCAACGTCTTCATGAACAAATCCCATTTTTACAGCAGTTTTGTTAGCCTCCATAGTTCCATTTTCTCCAAGCACATACAAACTATATATATATATTTTTTTCTCTTTTACTGGTTATCTGTAGAGATTTCTAAGACAAAAAATTGGGGTACAGTAGGAAGGGTCAAATCAGTTGAAATGTATTTGATTACCTAATAGTCACAAGGAACTACTTGCACTATGGCCTTTTCGTAGTTATGTTAAGCAAAAATTAAATCTTGTGAATGATTGATACTAATGGCACCCCTAATAAATAGAAATAAAAGATTGCTATGAACATAAATGGAAATGTGGATGACAATTAAAAGAAGAATAATAGAGTTTCTCTAGAATTAAATATACCTCATCTAAGAGAAACTCTCGAAAAAAATTCCCCTTTTCAGATAGTAAAAATACCAAGGCTGCTCTTGTTTGGATTGGCTGTGTTGGAATAGCTAATGTTGGAGAACCATTCGCTGAAAATACCTTAAGCAAATTGTTGTTTTGACTTTGTAGAATGCCAAGCCCTGCCATGCTCCCATTCATACTTTCGCCACCTCCACTCTTCGCCGCATCTATGAAATTTTCAAAAGCTTGCATGACATCTATAAATCTTTCAGCATCAAATACTCCAGATTTCCCATATATCGTATATCGCAATGCAGTCCTTAGACGTGGGGATTCATCAGTCAGTAGCCTCTAATATTGAGAAAAAGATCAAGAAACAATAATGAAATGTCATGCCTTAACTAGTTGCGCCATCAACTTGAGCAAATAATTAATTTATAAACATAATAGAATATTGTCAACTACTAGGAAAATCAATTCATCATTAGTGTAATTGACTTTGTAACAGACGGAACTCTAAAATTACTGAGATTAGTGCATAAGAAAAAGTATTACTAAGTAAATGATCATTCAAACCTAACTGAATTTTCCAACAGTACCTGTTTTATTTATATATGAATATTTAATTTTTTTCTGCTTTTTATTTTACTTTTCATTGCTTATTTAAGGAAATGAGTTTCATTCCTTGATCAGTCTAATGACTTCATTTACAATAGGTTTTCCATAGGGCATTCTCACAACGTCGAAGGTAAAAAATGCCCACTTACTAAACTTTTTATTCCAAAGGTTTCTTTTATGCATCAAATGACTAATGTAACCTTATTAAACATGACTTCCACCATATTCAGCTCTTCTTCCTCACCTTACCCCCACCCCCGTGTCCCCAACCTCCCGCCTCACCCCTGAATTCCCCCCTGCATCCCAATCTCTGTCCCGTCACTACCTCTCATGCCACCCACCCCCCAACAATCCCCCCTGCTTGGGAGCAACTCAGGGGGCATCCCGAGCAAAGGACATGGGGGACGGTGGAGGAAGGGAGGAGAGGCATGCAGGGGAGGGGGAAGGGAAGAGGCAGGATGCGGAATAGGGGGCTCATATTTCAGGGGTACGGATGGGTGAGGTAGAAGACTGTTAATGATAGTATGGAAGAAGATAAGGGAATACTGGGGCTATCAAATAAAAAGAGGTTCGTAAATCATTCTCTTTCCAACTTTGTCCTCAAAAGACATTTGCCTCTTCATATCTATATTTCCCTAAGTTCAACTTGCCTGTTGTATTTTGAGATTGACCAGATGAGACGGCTGATACAGAAGTAATGCTTGAATATTTTTCTCTTACGACCTTTAAAAGTTTATGAGAGAGGTTGGGGAGAGAGTTCCAAATGTAATCTAATCAGTGAAACACCAGATGAGACGGCTGATACAGAAGTAATGCTTGAATATTTTTCTCTTACGACCTTTAAAAGTTTATGAGAGAGGTTGGGGAGAGAGTTCCAAATGTAATCTAATCAGTGAAACATATAAAACTTGAAAATACTGGATAAATTTCTAAATAGTTGTTGAAGGGAATCAACTTCCCACCATCAACTAGAAACAGATCCACCTATACCTAGAAGGAAAAATTGGATTACAAATGACAAATATAAGTGAAAGGATTGTATTTCTGTACCTGGGCAATGTACGGATAGGCTTCATCTACAATGGCAAAATCAGGATTTCCCACTAAAGCTATGCCCTCCAGCACCCCAATTGCTCTGATTATAAGAGCAAAATAAGGCGGTATTCTGAATGGATAATCAAATGTTATTTGTGCTAAATCTGATGCCAGCTCCTGAAAGTTGATATTTTTTGCTCCCCCGCCTTCAAGAGCCTGGTCAAAAACCTTTGCCAGCACTGGCAAAATGGGCTCCAAATTAACTCCTTCAGGAATGAAATCAAGTTTGACAAAATCTTTGACTATAGCAGGATAATCGCGATGAATAAGATGAGCAATAGCTTCAACCATGCCATACTTTTGGTCATCTGTCAATTTTGTAACAAGACCTGTAATGAAAAGTCCTAATTAATAACACAGGACATAAAATGTACACGCATCACAATCTATAGCATCCAAAACTTCTGCAAAGCAGTAGTTAAAATAGTCGAATAATTTCACTATATCAATTGTTTTATTGTGGTCAACTATGTTAAATACATAGAACTGTAAAAATTAGGGAGATATTGCAGCAGAGATCACCAACCTAGAGCCTTAAGTAACAAGTCAGTCCCCAACCTTTAAATCAGGACATTTTGATCCTCAACCTTTCATTGTCACTGTCCAAATAGTCCTAGTGGGCAGAAATCATTTAATGCCACTAAATGGCACATGACAATCATGCATCAAGGGATAGAATATGTAAACAACACGTATCTCAATAAGAAACAAGAAAATGAGAGTCCAGAAAACAAAGATAAAAATTAAAAGAACATAAAAGAAGGGGAAATCGCCACCAGGGCCAACCGCCACCAGCAGGTCCACATCAGTACCAGCCACCTGCTGCAGTTGAAGCCCCAGATCAGGACTATACAAGTGGCAGCCCAACCACCAGAAAATAACACATCGAAGAACACCATACCAAGAAGAGACTTGATTACTAATTGAACAAGCCTCATTCCAGTACCAGTGGTCACAGGAAATCTTCAAAATCAACTATTTTATAACTAAATTTTGGATCATATAACTATTAAACAAGACTTATTCCAGGAATTGCAGAAAAACACAAAATGTGCACAAGATCTACTGAAGGGGCAGTGGGGGTTTTATTAATGTTGGGGAAAGGCGGGGTGCAATTTTTAATTTTAAAATTTTTCTAGTTTTTTTTTCTTAATTGTTAATAAAAATAAGGGTATGATAATCTTTTTAACAAAAAGTTGATTTTTAACAACACGTTATATAGTGCCCCTCCACTCAGACTACTTCTGCAAGGAAAATGAAAAGTTGGGGATCAAAATGTCTCGATTTAAAAGTTAGGAAAGACCTTGCTACAATGGGGTATAGTTTGGGGACCTCAGTTGCAATTTCCATAAAGTATACACCAGCATTTTTTTAAATTATTATTATTATTTTTTTTAATAAAACAACAACCAGTGAGCCATTGTCTAATATTAGGGCTGGACATAGGTCGGTTCAGTTCGATTCTCTTCAAAATCCAAAATTTTCAGGTATTTAATAAATGGAACCGTCGGGTCCACATATAATTATGGAACCGTTCGGATTCGGTTCAATTCGGTTCCGTACCATAATTAAATTTTTTAACATTTTTCAGCAACACAACATAAATACAACTAATGACACGTTCATTCGTAACTTTTACAAATTAACGTACCCCAATTTAAAAACATATAAATAATAAGATGTCCAATAAGATTAATTCAATGTATACAAATACCAAAAAGTAGATACTAATATTAAAATATCGGTAATTCATATCAATAATTCATTTGTTTCAAGCAGCCTAAATATTAGGCCAAAGGGGAATGATAAGGCTCAAATGTTGAGCTAACAAAAAATTAATAATTAAAACAAAAAAATTAAAATTAAAATTAAAATTTGAATTTAGAAATTGGGTTGGGCTGGACTAGCTAGGCATGGATTTAGCTGGTTTGTTTAATTAATTTGTTAATTTGTTTAGAAAAAATTAAAATAATTTAATTAATTCAATATAAAAAATTAAAAAAAATTATTTAGATTCGGTTCTTATTTGATTCTTTGGTTCTTGGTCTAGAACCGAGAACCGATCCAAACCCATCGGTTCTCGATTCAGATACCCGTTCGAATATTTAACTTATGAAGAACCGCTCGATTCAGTTCGGGAATTTTGTCCAGTCCTATCTAATATAGTAACTACAAAAGTACGCTAAGCAATAATATAGGGTATAATGGCAAGTAAAATTAATGTACAATTTTACAACCATAAGAAAACAAATAACAGCAAGAAAAATAATATTTTACTGTATCCACACTGTATTAAAGCCTATCGTACTTGAGTAGAATATGACCTTCAACAAAAGACTTAAGGAAACATTTAACAAACCTCCCTACTCTAATGTCATGCAACCAAGTCCATAATTGAAAATTTTGCTTTAAGTTTCGTGGTGCACCGTTTTGCAGAGTCCAACTAGCAACTGTTTGTTAACTTTTTGGCTAAAAAAGTTTTGAAATAGTAAGATTTGACCAGTATGTCCCTTTTGTTTTGCAGGGGGGGACTATTAATGGAATTTTTGTACCATATCATTTGAAACTGTGAAGTCAAACCAAATAAATTGATTGCAAAGGGAGGAAATATCCAGGGTTCCATGCCAGATCAAGATGTTCTTGATTGTGAAATAAATTACTCTATCTGCCTGCTCACAGTCAACAGGGGACTGCATGCAACTGAGTACTGGAGACTATCACAATAGGTACTCCATACTCAAATTAGTATGTGAACCTAGACAATCACACCATCATCTTCATTTTGAAACTAAGAGGTCTTAAATAAGAAAATACAATGATAGATGGACAAAGGTGACAATGCCATGTCATTTGACAGATAGAAAAGGGTGACTATGCCATGTGGGCAATGCTTGTTCAAATTAGTACATGAACATAGACAACTTTCAGCCCTTGTTTGGGCTCCATTAAAATCAAATTTTGGGGGAAAATGTATTTTAGAATATTAATTTTTTGAAAAATGTGTGGTTAAAAAAGGAAGAAAAGTTTTAAATTTACGTGTAATATTATTGGAGAATATGTGGTTGAAAAGAAGAGAGAAAAATACATTAAAGATTTAATAGAGCCCAAACAGGGTCTTGGTAGGATTAAGGTTAGTTGTAAAAGAATTGAATAAAAAAAATGGATAGGAAGGAAAAGTCTAGCGGTAATGATGTGCCATTCATCAGAGCTCATATTTAGCAGATTAACATTTATTAAGGTCATGAACAGTTCCTCATTAGATCTTAAAAATGCACCTTTCACTTTATCGAACAGCAATTCAAAATCTACTCAAGGAAGGTAAAAGAAAAACAGATGTTGCCTCTAACGCTAGAAAAAACTATACCAAACCAACTGCCTTTTCCAATGGTTTATTCAGATTAAAATCCTGCTAGGTCTTTCCCTTGTGGAAGGTAAATACTAATAAAAGATATTGGGCCTAAAAGACAGAAAGCTAATCAAAATCTAGGAGATACGCTAACAGATTAATCTAAAAGTTCCCATAGCTTCTGAATTAAAAGAAAATTTCAAACTATTAGATGCAAATTGAGTGTAAAAAAGACTGAGTGAATCAAATTTCACCAGGAATCAAGTAATGGTGTAAAGATGTACTGATAAGAAAAAGTTAGTACTAGATTTTCAGACTATGCTCTCTCTTATATATACACACATTACTTGAAGTGTGCAAAACTAGAAAGTAGATTGGTGATTATTTACCAAAATCCAGGATAGCTAGCTTCCCATCTGGAGTACGGATTAAATTTCCTGGATGTGGATCAGCATGGAAGAAGCCTGTGTCAAGTAACTGTAGATCCAAAGAAAAGTGAGTAAGATAAAACTGGTAACTTAACATAACAAGGCAATACAGATCCTGATGGTGCATTCCTTTATATAGAAACTGCTTTGCATTCAGTGTTCAACATTAAATTAAAATGATTATAATGTTTTCATCAATAATAAGTTCAGTTGTGGAGTGATTTTTATTACTTAGAAGTACAATGTTATTAATTGTATGGTAATGTTCTAATATATGATTAGACACACAGCCATATCAGATTATGAAATGTGTTTATAATGCCACAACTCTGGGGCCTGCTATTTTATAATCTCCCTCCCTCCCCCTCAACCCTACCCAATCACTGCACCCCAATATGTGTGTGTGTGTGTGTGTTGGGGGGGTAGTTAGCAAACATCGAATAACAAGATACAACTCCTATGAGATATAAGCAGTATCATGAACTAAACCAAACTCCAAACCAGCGCACAACAACATTAGAAGGAAAAGTAGCAATGAAACAAGACTAGGAAGAAAATATCTCACAGATGTTAGACACAAGTCAAAACAGACTAACAAGTGCTGAGCAGTATAATGCCTTTGTAACTATAGGTAGGCTTATACAAGATGCTAAAGGATAAATGGAAGATAATAATGCATCAACACCTTCCCATGAACTAATTAATATGCACAATACCTGCTTAAGGTAGCATATAACTCCAACATTTACTAGTTCGCCAACATCACTTTCAGTACTTTGTGATAGCTTCTCTCCTTCTATCCATCCAGTTGTAAGAACCTTCCTTGAAGTGTATTTCGGATATGTCTTTGGCACAACAACCTGAACTTATAAAGAAATGCAATAAAACCACCAGTAGAGTTTTCCCCCCTATTGGGCTTAGACAGAAAGTACATTTCAGCAAAAAGTCACATAGATTACCTGAGGAAGGTCCTTCTTCATCATTTCAGCAAAAAGTGTTCCATTTTCTCCCTCATTAACATAATCAAGTTCCTCAAAGAAGCGAGCAGCCCATTCATCAACCAATCCAACAACGTCGACAGATATCTTAAAAAATAGATTTCAGGTGGATTTATTCCTTATTGTTAATCACCTATTCCATAGATAATATAGCAAAAGAAAATGAACTATCAGTACCTGCGGAAATTTGCGAAGAAAAAGTCCCAAGTGCCTTATGACGTATAAATCTACTGTTACAGTCTCAAGGACAAAAGGCCTCTGTACTTTGACAGCTACCAGATCCCCATTCTCTTTTAGCCGGCCCTTATAGACCTGGCCGAGGGATGCTGTCATTAATTTTCAAAACATTGAACTAATATATGAGCTTCACGTACAAGACAAATTCAGAGAAACAAAGAATAGAGGAGCTGTAAAAGTGAAAAAATAATACAAATTTGCAGCAAATGATGCTAATATAAATGGAAGCAGAAAGTCAATGGTCAATGGGATTACCAGCGGCTATGGGGGAGGAAGAAAGTTCAGAGTAGAAGTTATACCACGGCTGTCCAAGTTCCTCTTCTAGAAGAGCCATAGCAACATCATCTGGAAATGATGGAACCTACACCAACGATGAGACAAAAAGTCAGCAACAAAAGTACAGTTCAGGATGAAAATTAGAAGTCCTCATATGGATATAATTAAGATATCTTCCTTAAGACTTTCTTTGCATCTCTTCGTTCTTAATGAACTAATTTGCCAAAATGGAACTCAGGTTTCTCAAACCTAAAAAGTTGAAAAAATTACCTAAACATGTTTGTAGTAAATTATAAAAGAAAGAATGGAAAGAAATAAAATCTATGGCTTCACACATTGGTGTTTGTAAAGAACACCAACTTTCAATCTAAAGAGGATAATGGTACTTCAAGAAAAAAATGAAAGAAAAAAGTAAATCATGATCAGGGTGCTCCTAAGGCTAGGATACCTGCAGTGATAGGTGAATCTGAAGCTTTCAAAGAGAACAAAAAAAATAAGGCCCCAAAGAGAGAGAGAGAGAGGTAATCATACGCTAAGTAGAAATATAATGTCTACAAGATAAATAAATGTTAAATCAAATAAACTTTCACAACTTAATATACGTCCTTTATATAAAAGCAAGACACACAAATGCATGAAACTAAACACTATGAATGAGAGCAGATAACAAATAAAACTAAGTACTCTGATCATCATTGCATTCTTTCGCAAGTTTTGTGCTTCTCTCTTCCAACAGAATTGAAGGTATATAACAAAAATGTCGTAAGGCTTACACCATGTAACATTTTAATCATTTCAAGACTTTTTATCCAGATAATACCAAATGTATGTCAATATTGATCCACCAGCTAACAATGAGTTGGAGATAAAGAGCAGGACAAAGAGGAAATGACACAAGCAGAAATATAAACTTAAGAAAGTCAAAATGTATAATCTTGCCTTATCACAAAGCTTTTGTAGCTCAGTCATTGCAACGGGAGACAGTATATCAGGTCGAATGCTCAACGCTTGACCAAGTTTTATGTATGCTGGACCCAATGAGGTAACTATCTCCCTCAATTCAATGGCTCGAGCAACCTCATTCTAAATGTAGAAAGAAAGAAGAAAGGGTCAGATGGCAAGTGAATCCCAATAATTATCATACCAGCAACCATGACCCGATTTAATTGTTTTAGTAATTATAAATTGATGCAAAAAAATCAGTTATAAAGGGAAAACATGGCTGATTTAGCCTATATCAAAAAAGAACACATTTAATTAACCAGTGCATATAAAGATCACTCTACCTGCAACCTCTCCATTGCTTAACTTTTCCTTTTAGTCTGCTGAAAGGACGTGTGTATGTTGTCTCTAGTCTATGGATTCAGAATATTACTTGAATAACCTTAATGTTCTCTCCTACTTTTACTAATGTATTATGATGTCATTCAAAGTAAAGTCATGAGGGAGCGGAGGAGATTCAATCTCTATTTGTTGATAATTAGAATTCTTGTTCTTGCACTCAATTTATTCTTAAATAGGATTGCCCACAAAATTCATTGCTATAGAACAAGGCATTAGCGATTGCCCTGTGCAGAATCTCAGTCTGACCAATGGAAACATTTGCACTCATATAGACAAAGTTTGTTAAGGTAATCAAGAATGGTTAAAGTAAATTGATGGACATGCCATACATAATTTCCAAATTACTTGGTCAAAATTACTGACCAAACTTTCATGCACTGGAATAATTTTCCTCCCACTCTAATTTTGGTATTCTTAGATGTAAGAACAGTACATAATTCTCACTCTTGATGATTGGTAATGGGGAGGTGAAGCAAAGCAAGGCAAAATGTCAGTACAATTATTACCAATGTAAAATTTCAATGATTTCCATGACGATTTTCTTTACTCCATGTATGTGGTAGTCCAATTTAAGATGGACAAGAAGAGATGTGCACTGAAGGGCTGCTCCTGCTCTCTTCAGAAGGAATTCCATGTTTATGTAACCCTAGATGATACAGTCCTTTTCATCCCTTATCCTATATTTGACATGTCATAGTTCATTTTGGTGGGAGATCAACCTCAAGGTTGTTCCTAGGAGCATTAGTTGCCTAATTAAGTGCAGTTTTCCAAGGATAGAGATGAAATAAGCAATTCTCCTGTATAACAGGTGGGAGAACATTTTTTTATGAGAAAGTCATGTGGAGAAGGGCTATGCATGTTAATTGATTAACTGCAATTTCTAAACGTCTCACCAAGATTGTTCCCTGCAATATTCTGTCCAATATCTTCGTCCCCTTAAGGACTCGTGGCCCGTCTTCGAAGACCAAAAACTAAAGCCTTGCTTCTCCCAGTGGTTGATATATGTCGTCCCCCACCCCCTCCTTCTCCCCCTCCCCCTCCCCCTCCTCCTCCTCCAAACACCCTTGCTCATTGCTGATTGTCTACACTACAGTTTCCAAAAGATTTATGAATGACACCTCTTGCCAATCAAGAAATCTGACGGTGACGGTAAGATAGAACAGAGTTTTGCTTCATTGTCTAATAGCTAAGACTTACAACCATAATGTTCAAGGAGCTTCATATTAGACCTTCTCTCATCAAATTCATTTCGAACTTCACCATTTCAATGGCCACATTTTAATGATAACATGAACGTTGCTTCTGTCATTACCATCTAACATGATATGTTTTCTTTCACATCTTTATGGTATAAAAATCATGTGGTCTCATATGTTCGAAATCATAGCATCCAATGATGATTGCCACAAACTATATCCATCTCAAGAAAGATACTCAAGGAACTTCTTGTAGATACAAAATGGGGCCCTTCAACATCAATTATTATTAAAATAAATGCTCGAGAGAGGGACGCCTGGGTGGAGGGGGAAGTAACTCAATCAAGAAGATAATCAGTTCAACGAAGAGTTCACTTCAAGAACTGACGGCCACCCAATGAAATAAATTAAAAAACAGAAAATAATGGAAGCTACGAGTCATTGCCCAGATAAAGGTTATAAATCATATTATAGGCCATCATGTCCAAAATCCATCAACTAATTCAAAATCGAAAGAATATAGGCAGTCAACATGGAAGGGTTACAATGAAACTTTACCTCCTTTATCTTACTATTTATGAGATCCCAGGCAACACGAGAGAGAAAGCCTCCTGCAACAGACAATAACTGGACAATACGAGTTGCAACAGCACGTGGTCGTTTTCCCCAGTAAGCAGCAATGCTATCAGGATCATACACCAAAGGCAAAAACTCGCTGCTTTCATCAACCTGAAGGTGCAGAAAATGAGTTCATGACGTCACTACAAAAGGCTTACTTGAAGCACACTTTCACGACCTAAAAGTCATACCATAATGCTTAAAAGAATAGAAACCAACAATTACCAGGATATATCTGATTTATATGAAGCTTCAATATATCATGGCACTTTTCTCTAATAACACTCAACATTTTAAGTATTAACTAGTAACAAAGAGATGTATAATTACATTGTTTACTCATGACTACTTGCCAACATTTCAAACCTGTAAAGAAATCCTCGACAACCTGAGTGGAAACTCTAGTATCAGGATCAAATCAGTCTATGCCAGATTTCTCGTGAAAAGGTTTTCATCAGAACCTAATTTTACTTTTCTCTTTGAATACTTAACATGTTAAGTATTACTAGTAACGAAAAGATGTACATTACATTGCTTCCCCTATAAATACTCATCAAAATTTCAAACATTTAAAACAAGAAAAATTATCATCAACCTTCTGTGTCGAAACTCTATGATCATGCTCAAACCAGTCTGTGTAGATGAAACTCGATTTGAAACAGTTTTTACTAGATCCTAGTTTAGCTTGGTTGAACCGCAGTCTAGTTAAATTGTAAAAAATCATTTGATCATGTACTTCATAAAAATATTCAGAAGTCTTCCTTTTGGGAATATTGAATATAAAGGAAACAGGATGACAAAGGTTTCAAATCCCACCTAAAATGAACTCAATCAAAAAAATTAGCCAATAAGAAGAACAGACAAATTTTGGGGTGGTTTAGATCTGAAGTATCCAGGTCCAGGACCAGAGAAATATGATCAAATTAGTTGCCATTAGATTTGGAACTGGAGTATGTCAAACAATACTATTTAACTGCAAAATTAACATCATAGTTACAAAGGTTAAAATTATGAAATAAAAATATCAACAAGTGAGACCAAATATGATAAATGCAATTGAAATTATGGAGGATGAATTTTTGGTGGTATTTAAGTCACTAGTATCATTCTCTCATAAAACATGAGACTTGAAATATAATTAGACCATAATGAACGTTGTATTTAAGAACAACCCCATAGTCTAACGTTACTTACATTTGTAAAACTTAAAACCAGACCTTTAGGCAACTTCTCAGTTGAGAAGAAAAGAAAAGAAAAAGCAAAAAATTCAAGAACTGAGAGGCACAGCGAGAAACCTGACAAGATATTCAAATGTAACATTGGACAAATGAAAGTCATGTCACTGACCTCAACTAAGCGGAGCTTGATATTGTTATCAGCAAACTGTGTGTCCTTCAAATTTTGACCCCGAAGTCCCTTCATTAGTACAGACAATTGCTCGTTTTCTTCCATCTGTGCCCTCACCCTTTTGATCTCTTGCGATACATCTTGCATTCTCTGCAATTCCCAAAATCACATGATAGCAAGACATCACTACTTCAATCCATCGTAACCACGTTTAAACACCTAACAAGTACCAGGATCTTTTACCAGGTACCAAAAGTCTCTCAAAAGACGGTTAAGCAGGAATGCATAATTCACGTTAACAACCAGGTACACAGATGTGTATGAATACGCATGTACATGCATGCTAGTAGAAACATTTTGGTTTCTCTATGAATGTACAAAAGTAAATAAATAATGTGTTTCATGTTGTGAATACTTAATATCAGCCTAATTTGATATTAGGTTCAAGTTCTTGTTTCATTTTCTTTCTTTCTTCTCGGAGCAAGTAATGTCTCAGATGCAGAAGAATTTCCATATGTTGTTCAATATAAGTTCAAGCTTATTATATCGTTCAAAACAAATAGTGAAGCAGGCTTTTAAGTGAATTCTAATCTAAGTTCTTCCCTAGGGCTGGACAAAACTCACGAACCGAACCGAGCGGTTCTTCATAAATTAAATACCTAAATGGATATCCGAATTGAGAACCGATGAGTTTGGATCGGTTCTCGGTTCTAGACTAAGAACCAAATAAGAACCAAATTTAAATAATTTTTTAAGTTTTTATATTGAATTAATTAAATTATTTTAATTTTTTCTAAACAAATTAGCAAATTAATTAAACAAACCAGCCAAGTCCATGCCTAGCCCAGCCCAACCCAACCA
>CAIGRQ010091300.1:0-12099 GCA_903798375.1 Fraxinus sp. D2006-0159
ACAAACTTGTAAGTCTCTTTCCTTAAGCTATTTGCTAACTTATTTGACTTGCGAGTTGATTTGGCATCAAGGTGGAAGTTGTTGGGTATTTTAGTGATGCCCAAATAACCTCTAAGTAATGATAAAAAACTGGTTCCCGTTTATCTTCTTAGGCTATAAGCTCGAGATTGAAGAATATTAAAATCCACATCACAAAAGTAAGAAGTGGGAAAATATTTTTCATTTTCCATGAAAAATTTACAAATCAAACAGAGCCTAAAGGAAACTAAAGTGAGATGTGACAATTTAGGTAGGTGGCAACAGCTAATTTATAGCTCGTGTAAAATTATAGCCTAAAAAAAAACCTTAAAACAGCTCAATTAGTGTTAACAATAGGACCACTAAATACAAGGGGTCCGCGAATTCCCCACGCTTTTTCTACTGTATTCGTTCCAATAAAAGGCCCAAAAAACTTGACTCATTTTCACAAATCCAAATTAAGAAACCTAATTCTTGTAATGCATGGCCAGTCATCCCAATGTACGTCACGATGAACAACCACCAAACCCTTTAATCATACCTAGCCCACACGACAATTGTGAAAGCCCCTTCCAGTCACCAACCACCACCACTTCCTCTCCGTCCGGACGACACCCTATCTACCGGGGAATCAGATTGAGGAGCGGAAAATGGGTGTCAGAAATTCGAGAACCGCGTAAAACTACACGTATATGGCTCGGGACGTACCCCACCCCAGAAATGGCTGCCGCAGCCTATGATGTGGCTTCTTTGGCATTGAAAGGGCCCGACACCGCTGTGAACTTTCCGGATTTAGTTTCCACTTATCCACTGCCTGCTTCTCAATCCCCAGCCGATATTCAGTCTGCAGCTGCTAGTGCTGCAGCAGCTATGGCACCACCGCAGCAAGAGGGTGGGGCCCAGGCGGCGCTGCCACAAAACCAGTCTGAAAATGAAGTTTTACAAGAATTTGTCGACGAGGAGGAACTTTTGAACATGCCGAATTTGCTGGTGGACATGGCAGAGGGCATGCTTGTCAGCCCACCTAGGATGAAATCAACCGGGGACGATGATTCGCCGGAAATTTCAGAAAACGATAACCTTTGGAGTTATCGTTGAACATATAATCAGTAAAAGAATTGCATGATCGATTAAACAATTGGAATAATAGTAAAACCTTGTGATTCGACCAATTCCTCCATGTTGGTTTGGACCCTTCTACTTTTTTCTCTTTTTTCTTCATTGTATGTGTTGGAGCTTTTCATTATTTTTTTTTTCTGTGGGGGGTTTTTAAGCTTCTTGTTGGGCAGGGATTGGGGTGGTGGGGGTTGCTAGGGTTAATATAATGAGCCTGTATTTTTATTAATGAGCTGATCAGTACTACTTGTTTGCCCTTAAAAACTGCACTTACAAGTAATTTTTTTTTTTTTTAAACTTAAAATTAAGAAATAAACATTATTTAAACACATTTAGAAATAAAAATTCTTAACTTTTAATCACATTAATCATGAAACCCAAATGCTTATTTGAGTTTTAGAGGACCGACTTACTTTGAATTCAATGACTTTAATAATATATTAAGACAGTAGTCTCATCTTAAATTTTTTAATTTGGCTAGTCCAAGCCCTAAAGTCTGAACCCTGTACTGGTGTGGATTAAAATCAAATTTTTAGTTGATTGTGATAGAAGTTTTTGAAATATGTAGTTTAAAAGATGTGGAATACATGAAAGATGTGGTTGATATTTATTGTTTGACTTTGACTTAGATCAAAATCAAATTTTAATCCAGTCCAAACATGTCCATATATTTATTTAGCGCAGCTTGTTAGATTCTGTCGAAATTAGAGTATTTTTTTTTTTATAGCAAAAGTTTATAATTTCAAATTCCAAATTACCTTATAAAATATTGTGTAGACTGGCCTATCATTTATTCAAATATATATATTTGATAAAAACGTTCAAATTATTCACTTCATTGTGGATTCCCATTTCGCCCTTCATGTGGAAGATGAAAAGCCGAAAATGCCACTTCACATAAATTACACAAATACTCAAGAAAGATAATTACAATAAAACAATAACTTTAATTAAATAATATTTTTATCGATCCTGATTTGGGACTAACGTGCTAAATTAATAATTCTATGAATTTATAAGATAATGCATTATTAAAAAAAATTCAAATATATACATATTATTATTTTACTTCATAAATTAATATACTATAAATCCACATAACATTTATGGGCGGCCATACTAAATATGTATTTAGGGTTACTTATTTTTTTTTTTCTTGCAATTGATGCCAAATTTGTTTACAAACAGAATTGAGTAATATTTTGAAATTTGTATGTTATATTTTTAGAAAAGTAATTAGTTTTAAAGAAAAATTATATTTTTGAATTTTGTTTAAATAAAGTGAATGAAAATGGTTCATAAAATGAAAAATTTAATTTGGTAATTACAATAAAGGATACTAGAAATAGTGATGGCAAAAAAATCTGACCCAACCCGACCCGAATGCAGTGAGAAAAACCCTCCCCGATGGGTTGGCAGGCTCGCCCTGAACCGGCCAGCGTGAAAAAAAATAAAAATAAATAATTAACAACAAATTAAAAAAAAAAAATTTAGTTAACTAAATTTTTTTGAAAAAATAAAAAATAAATGGGGCAAGCGCGTGCCCCGCCCCGTCTCGCCCCTAACACGCCTCGTTGTCATCTCTAACTAGAAACAATATTCGTTCATTGATGATATTAATCTTTGATTGCTTTATAAATTTTTCTTGATCTCAAGACTATCAAGTTATCAAAGTTTTTTGTATTACGTTAGTCCACATCAACTATGTCTTCTAATAGGTTCTATTGAGACTGTTTCACTCGTATGAAACTTTCTTGACACAATATATATGTGATATTATACGTTATTAAAAAATAAAAGTAGAGTATAATTTCATGTACCATACTTATGCACAAAAAATGCCTTCAGGTATAAGTAGAATATGTCACACTCGTTTAAATCGTTCTTCTCTTAATTTAGAGATAATAATGGGAAGGGTCGAGATCGAGTCAATCATTTCCATCACCCAGCCCGTTGAATATTTTTGTCTGCTTCTTCCGTCTCCGTACTTGGTTAAGGCAGGGCGAGTTAGGGACAAGGGCGGGGGAGGGGGCTTGCCCCTTTTACCACTCCATCTATTTTTATTTTTAAATTTTTTGCTTTTATTTTTTTAACGTTTTTAGCTGGTAAAAATAGTTACCTTTTTCAAATTGTAGAAAATTCATATTTTTTCTAAGAATGATGATAATTCTTTTCTTTTTATAAAATAAAAAACTTATATTTTGGAATAAACTTTAAATTGGACAGGTAACAGGGTGGGGATCAAATTCCATGTACTACCCCGTCCCTGTATTGGGGCAACGACCCTTATCTCGTCCCTACCCCATGTTCTCGGTTAGGTGGAAAATTCCCGTCCTATTCAAGACAAGACCACGAGTATCATGTATAAAACGGGTTCTTTTGTCATCCCTATCTTAATTGATTGTGTGTTGATATTATATCCTTTATCGATGCACAAATAATTTCTTACTGGCCCAGAAGAATTTAGTGAAGATCTGAATATTCTAAGTTTACTGATAACATCTCATAAAGAACACCAAATCCAGGAAAAAAAAAGTTAGAGATGGAACCAATGATTACATTCTAATAATTATACTTTGAATCTAAAATAGAATAATCATTCATCATTGAAGAGTATTATAAAGAAAAGTAAACCATTTTTAGAGACCATAAACGAACAATATTGATTTCATTATTGTTGTGAACATCAGAGTTTTCCGTTTCGGTGTAGTTAAAAGCTCACTTGGCTGGCTAGGTACTTAACAAGTATTTTTATTAAAGATTCTCACCAAGACAAGTATGAACCATTCTTTAGAGACCATAAAAGGAAAATATAAAGGCTTCATTTATTAAAATATAACTTTGCTTGCAGCTTGATAGGTACACAACGTCATATAAAACCTTCCGTTTTGATATAGGTTGTGGAAGGAATTGGGGCAGGTTAAATTAACCATGTCGTAATTGCTCTAAAGTGGCTAAACACAAAAGGTAGAAACAGAACCCCTCAAACCATTCTCCAATTTTATTTATTTATTTATTTTTATTTTTTATTTTTTGTGGGTACATAAAGTTAAGGCTAATCAAATGCTTAGCAGTGCCATGTCGAGTCAGACGATTTTAGNTAAGAGTATCTCCAAGAGACTCTTTAAACATGAGATGCTCTCTATTTTAAAGAGTTAACACTTAAAATCATGCTCCAAGAGACTCTTTAAATTAACATTTTAATTTAGAGAGTGGATTTGGCTCTCCAAATTTGGAGAGCCAAACCCACTCTCTATAATTAAATGCATTCAAAAAGTTTCAATTTTCAATGTAGAAAAACAATAAAATAATCTAAATAAAAGCTAGTTAAAATAAAATAAAAAGAAAAATAATAAATATTTCTTGAAAGTAGTAAAATTAAGTGTTAAATATAAAGAGCTTGTTGGAGTACTTCAAAATTTTAACGCTCTAAATTTATAGATGCTCTCCAAATGATAGAATATTCTCTTTAAAAATAAGGAGTCTCTTGGAGACGTTCTTAGCTTATTTGTTTTTAAGGTATTTTTGAGCACACTTTAAAGGTTAAACATGTTGTACTAGTCACTATCTTAAGAATTTAATGACGATGTTAAATATTACATAGCACGTGCCCCCACCTTTTGAAAGTGAATCCTCTATTTTCTTGCTTGTCTCATCAGCTATGGGTTGTCTCTTGACCACTCTGACGCTTGGGGAGAAATAAGTACGAAATACACTCTAATCATAGAAAAAGTATGCCAAATTTTAATAATTTATAGTACTGCAAATGAAATAAGCCATTTAGATCATGTAACTTACAATATATCATATATTTTCTAAACTACTTAAACTTGATAATTGTATCAACAACTTGTAGCAGATACAAAAGTTGAAGTTAAACAAAAGTACGCGGAAGTTAATCGAGGTATCGTGTCCAACTTCACCATGCTAAAATATGCGGTCAAAATATATTGTCCGACTATTCAAGTTAGATGTACATTTTGAGGTATAAAGAAGAATCTCCTCAGGCGATTCATTAATTAAACTAGAGTTGTAAAGACAATTAACAGATGGATCTGTCCAAGCCAAGCATTGAACTCTAAAGATGCTCAAATAAACAGGCACTATCTTCTTGAATGGAAGTGCAAGTGTCCCTCAAGTTGTCGCCTCACTCACAGTACAGAACATGTTTTTGGACATTGACCAGGCTTAGAACACTGTTACTTTGGCCCCATAAACAGCTGGACAGCCTAATGAATTCTCAATTGAGCTCTGCTACTTGGCCAATGCCCATCGGAAGGGTGGCAGGGAATGTGGTGCCCCCTATTGGAGGGGAGCCCCGCCAGGGCCACATTGGTCCTGGCCAAGCAGCTTTTTCCTTCTAAGTTTATGTTTTTTCGAGTACGTACAAACTGTTAAGCCATGTTGCCTTCTTTTCCACATTTCCAGGTGTGGTCCTGGCCAAGCAGCTTTTTCCTTCTAAGTTTATGTTTTTTCGAGTACGTACAAACTGTTAAGCCAGGCTGCCTTCTTTTCCACATTTCCACGCCTGCTCAAGTCAGTTCTAATTTATTCGAATAAAAAGATTAAAAGAATTTAATTTAAAGTCAAAAATTAATTTTAAACACACATTTCATGAAATCCATAATTTTTATCAAATTTTCAATCACATATTTCATCCATTTTTATTTAAAAAAAAATAAAAAAAATAAACTAAACCAAACCAGTGTTATATGTACACAACAATTTTATAGCCACATATCCATGAGGACTGATCCAAATATTAGTTCACATTCACAGTTCATATAAGACACAGTTTAAGGTCACAAGTAAGATTACATACTGAGAATTAAAGCTCACAATTAAGGTCAAATACGAAGAATTACTGACCTCAGTCGCAATTATGCAAGAACTCAAAATCTTGAAGTCAAGTCGTGACATTATATAGTCAATTAGAGGTCCCAAAAAGGTTAATTAGAATTTCAGGTTCTGCAAAGTCACAATATTTAAATTGAAAATTCCATATAAAACGACAATGATGTTGAAATGTGATAATTCCAGACGGTAATGTCATGAAAATTCGAAGCATTAGTTTATCATAATCCGTCCGAGTAGATTTATGAATGCTAACCCAACCGTTGACTTCAAAAATGAACTCAATAGATGCCGAACCCATTCTTGCCACGTCAAGTACGGATCCGACGCGTTTTTACCAGAACAAGTACGGTAATCAGCCTGGAATGGACGCGGGAGGCACTTTTCGGCAAGAAACGATATCGTTTTGGACTCCGACAGTGCGATTTGATGACAATCGCACTATCAACAATTGTCAAACTAATATAACAAAAAAATAAATCTCTCTTCTCCTTCAATGGAATATGTGGAAGGATAGATATAAAGGGTTTTGGATGTATATTGAGAATAACAATAACTTTTACTTTAGTTTCTATTCTACAACGATATGAAAGAGTAATGGATGAATTGCTCAATGCTATTGTCTTGAATTTTCGAGAGTTTTTAGTACATGTATTTGGTCTTTTTCCTATCAAGATGCCAAACCTTTTTTCTTACAAGAAGAGGTTATTTATACTGCCATGGACGACGTGGTGGCCTTTGGATCAACACCACGTGGCCGGATCTCCTATACTAAAGCCTCACATCATTGTCTATTCCTTCAATTAATATTGACAAAATGTTAGTCGTTTTATATTGTAGGTTGACACATTGACACCCTGATACACTTTATTATAGACGTCACATCAATCTTTTTTGAGATCTTCAAATCTTCTGTTGTGGATCAGCATCGGCTTGAGTACTTCTGAAGCTATTGAGCTTCGGACATCTCATAAGGACCTCGGCTTGAGCTTCAGAGCCTTCCATAGGGTGTGGTTCAGAATCAGCTTCAATTCTCATAGAAAGGACTTCGAACGTTTGTTCCTTTTACCGTTTTGGCCTTTTTTTTTGACTTCCCTGCCGACTTTTCGCTTATGTAGCTTGTTATCCAAGTGGCGCTCTCATATAGAGCCTCGGAAATGAGGCATAACAATAGTCCCTCAAGTCTATGCATGAATATTTATGTAATGCATGGACTTCAAGCCTTGCTTGACTCCTGTAATGATAAGCTCCTAAATTAAGGAATAAGAGAGGAATAACTTTTCTATGTCACCCTAGGAGAAAAGCTAATCTAATTTGTGCAGATGTCTATATTATCTGAAGTGGTTTACTTGTAAGGAATTCTGCATTTCGGGTACTCTTTGGTAGAGGCTGGGTGGAGTGGGTCAGCTCAGAGGTTGTGCTTATGGAGGCTCTTCTTTTTCTTAGCCGACGTACCTTCATATATTGCAGAGGTAGGAAAGGTCTGACGCTTGCAAAGCCTTGGATTGATAAGTACGAGGAGCTTCATTAATTCCAACAAATCTAAGAAACACAAGGCGTCCCTAATCATGCCGCCTTAATGATTTGATGTCGTGGTACATTCCTAAGAAAAATAACTGTGGCGGTACAATTCCCAATAAACACAATCGTCACTACTTTTAATGTTCAATGATGGATGTTTCCCATGTTCCTCTTTCTATCCTAGATGCATGAGGGCACGTGTGGCAGACGTTCTAATCCAAGCCTTTGAAGACGAAGCATCGATGTGGTGGGTGGTTCAAATCAATTCTAGCAAATGAACGGTTGGATAACCTGGACTTAGATCTAACGGCTGGGATTAAGTGGGTCTACCTATAAAAGATAAAGGGTTTTAGAAGAAAAATTTTCTACTTTTGCACAAATTTTTGCCTTGTTGTTTTTTCAACTTTTCAAGTCTTCTTCTCCAAGAACTTTGCAAGTTTTCTTCTTCTTTAAATTCTTCCCAGTGTTTTTCTTTACCTCGAGTTCCTTTGAGAAAGTCATAAGTAATCTGTTTTTTCTTTTTCTGTACCTTATGAAAATTCTCTGAGTTAACCTAGGAATCGATGGCTTCTTCTAAATTCGTCGGGGGGAAAGTAGATATTAGTAAGTTGGCGAGTGACTTGGATTTTTCAATTACCAACACTGCCAACCTTCATAGTGAGGATGAAATAGTTTGGGGAGCAGATAAAATTCCATCCTCAGCATACCCGACCTACCTAGCCAACCATAGGGAAAAAATATAGGATTTCCTATGATATCGAGCTTCTTTCCCCATCTCCCAACAAGCGATCCCCTCATCCTAGACCAGGCTGCATCACCGTTAGCAAGTTTCTCTTGAAGAGGGGCTCCACTTGCCTATTCATCCCTTTTTTCGATCCGTTCTTAGGCTCTATGGCCTCACCCCTACCCAACTCATCCCAAACGCCTAGGCCCAACTAGTGGGTTTTTACTTCATTTAGAAGAAGGCTTCTTTGGGTGAGAACTCGTCCCTGCATGTCTTTCGGACAATCTACCAGCCTCGATCTTTAGGAAATGAGGATTCACGAGGCTGGTACTCCTTATGTCCTTGGGGGGAGTACACTCCCCCTTCGTCCTGGGCCTAGCTACATTCTTCAAAGGGTGGAAGAAGACTTGGTTCGGGGTAAAGGGAAAGTGGCAGGAATGCGAGGGTGTTTCTGTTCCCCACGTCAAAGTTCCAACATTTCGTGAGTGGGTATCCTTAGTATTTATTTTCTTAAACTGACGAGGTCTGATACTTACATTCCTTTGCGTTTGTTTTGTAGGGTCGGTTGAACGGTTCGAGTTTACTAAGTTCGAGTGGCACACCCTCTCCGAAATGTATAAGAAATCCTCGGACGCTTGTGCCTTCACTTTCTTAATGCAACCAACCCATCTTTTGAAGACTTCAGCTTAATTATAAGACACGGTAAGATGCCATCATACTTATCTATTTTTACTCTTCCTTTGTTGAATTCTTTTGACCTCGTTTGCTCCTTTCCTTGCAGATCATTTTGAAAAGAGGAGGCACCATATCCCTAACATGGCCACTATCCTTGCTGCCACATAAACTTTAGGAAAGGGGATGAAACCTTCATCTTTTAAGGAAAAGAAGGTTAGAGATAGAATCGAAAAGGTCAACAAGGAAGCTGCTTCTCAAGAAGAGGGACGACCCCCTGTGTCTGACAAAGGGAAGAAGATAGTTAAGAAGGAGCCTAAGAAACGATTTAGGATCCCGACCCCAATGGCACGGGTGGCTCAAGAGACGTTCGACCTTCTTGCCCCCCCTCCCACTCTGAGGTCCCGACGGGGAAAAAATTGTTGGGCAGCTCAATGGCTACAACTTATAGGGGGGCAAAAGAGGCTAGCTACCTTGGAGCCCCTGAGATAGGTTCCTTTGAAAAAGACTCAAGTCTCCAACAACTCCACCAATCTGAGGCTCCTAAGAGGAAAGCCGCTTTGGCCACCCGTACTGATGAGCTCGCATATAAGGCTCTTGCTCTTCTTCTTCCAAAGATTCAAACTACCACATCGACATTTCATAGATACTAGACAAATAAGTGGCAATCCTACGTTGAGCAGAATAACACCGTGAACGTCTTTGAAACAATGGTGGCTCAGGCGGGGAGATCTTTTGGAATGGTTATAGAGGTTGAGGCTCTCTTCAAAAGCCTTCAAAATAAGAACCAGTGGTTTTCCAATAAAGTTACCCAGGCTAAAGATGTAACCAACAAGGCCAAGTTGGAGGTTGAGGCCTTAAAGAAAGAAAAATCTAAGGAGTCGATAAAGCTCGCCTCTGCCTTGGCAGAGATTGAATCTTTAAAGAAAGAGTTCCACCTATGCAGAGCGAGGTGGCCTCCATGACCAAATGAATGGAGACTTCTAATGCACATCATAAGTTGGCTGCTGAGGCCTTAGAAAAATCCAACAAGGAGAACTCCACCTTAAAGGGGAAGGTGGGGTAACTGTTCCCAAGTTGACAGCCTCATTAAAGAAGTAGAGAGTGTCAGGAGTGATGCTAAGGATACCAGAAAAAATGTTGAGAATACCTTCATGGCCAACTTCCACCTGACAAAGGCTTATCAACGCTTCGGTAAATACTGGAAGAGGTATGCTTATATTGAAGTTATTGAATGGCTAGAAGTTCATATTCAAGACTCAACACTTCAGACTTGAGGGCTAAGCTCCTTGAAGATGATGAAGAAGAGGAAGAGCCTCAGACTCATGCTGAAGAACCCCAAGTGATTGAGCTCGATGGAGACAATGTTGAGGAGGTGGCCCCCGATGCTATAGTGCCTTTTGTGCTCCTCAATCCCCACCCTCTAGGCTTTCAGTGTACATTTTTTTATTCAGGTGTAAAGGCCTCGGTCTATGTAATGAAATTTATGTTTAATGAAGATCTGATTTCTTTATTCAATCCTTATTTTAATTTTGCAGTGCTAGTGCTTCCGTTCGAATTCGATGTGGTTGCAAACTTCAATCAAACCCAATTCGTATTCTATTGACAACGTCTGACCTAACTTTAGTTACAACTTAACAGTAACATCAGACATCTGAACTTAATAATAATGACGAAGCGATATGTAATAGAATCAAACCCTCTTAAATATTTAGGATCTTAAGTGTTACGAGGTCAGATCTAGTGTACCTCGACTTTTTTAAGTGCCAAATCACTATCGAATTCAAACACAAGCTCGTGAACATACTCTGCCATGTCTAAGAATGTGTTCAATTTGTGTTACCCAACCATGTTTGGTAAGTATAAATAATCGGTTTAAATAGATAAAAATAAATGATTGATAAGTAACGAAAAGTAGAAAATTATTATAATTTAAACACCTTCCAAACAGGGGCTAAAGTTTACCAATAGGAAGTGATCGTTGCATTTCTATGTCATGAGGATTTGGGCATGCTATTTCTATATCATGTTTGAACTTTGAGAGTCCTTTCTTCACTCTGCAAGGTCAAGCACTTCAAGAAATGAACTTTGAGAGTCCTTTCTTTCATGTGGTCAGATAAATTGAACACATTCTTAGGTGGTTGAGGTGGTGGGAGGAGGCGATGGTGGCGGTGGTGTCGGCATATTTGGTTTTGGGTCGGGTAGGGATGAGGTGGGGTGTGGTGTGGTTAGAGAAGATAACAAGATTTTTTTGGTTTTTGATTTAATTATTTTATTTTCGTTTTTTATATGAAAAAGGAAATTTACCATTTTGCCCTTTTAAAATTTGGTCAAATCTAGTATTCTTGGTCAACTGGATGGAAACCGTCCATTTGGACTGTAGGTGCGAGTTTTTTAAAGGTTTGGACAAAGTCTGCAAAAATCGAAAATATTTGGTACCGTGGCTACAATTTTCCCAAAAAAAAAAGGATTCGAGTTTCTCACCCAACTCTCTTCATCTCTCTTCCTTCCACTGTCTAGTGTCCAAATAATTCTCTGTGCCCAGGAAATAGGGTTCCTAGTTTCATATCTCATTACCCAAACCACCAAGAATTGTGTATTACTTTAAAATCCCATATTTGTTTTCCTCAAAAGTGTATAATTTGTTATGGTTGAGCTTCAATCTCAGCCCCTAATGCGATTAATCAATAGTAACAAGTTAGATAAAAAAAAAAAAAAAAAAAACTCAATACCAGTAGATTAATTGTAATAGAGAAGTCGATTACAATAATTAAATCTGAAAATGGAAATGAAAGAAGATAGAATCGGAGAGAAAAGGAATATCATGTACAATATTCACACTCTCTTCTGATTTCCTATCTAATGGTTATAACAAAGTTGAAAAGCCTCATTTCTCTGGAATTCTTCTTTTTGTTCCCATCCCAATCTAGCTGACCTCTTTTCTTCTGTTCATAACATCACATTTAGGATAAACTTGTCCCCAAGATAGAAGTTCTAGAAATGTAGCATGCACTTCTTTTGACTTTCCCAAGTAGCGTCTTTGGGTTGGATCTTTCCTTGTGTACTAGCTATTGAGTGATTGCTCGACCATTCATATTAACCAACATTGTAGACATGACTCACAGAGATTGTATGTACTTATCCCTACTGATAAGTGTATTTTATAAACTTATTTGGGCTCTAAAATATCGACA
>CAIGRQ010091423.1:0-19294 GCA_903798375.1 Fraxinus sp. D2006-0159
CAATCAAGCATTGCCAAAATCAACAAATCAGAAATCAAACATTTTAAGTGATGATAGTTCAATGTTAAAATCAATCAAGCATTGTCAAAATCAACACATCATAAATCGGATTCAAAATAAAGATCAAAGTGAAAGTTAAGCATTCAAATCAAATCATTCAATATGAGAACTTAAAAGATCAAAATCAAGACTATCAAATCGGGCTCATGAAGAAGGTTAAGATTGAAGTCAAGCATTAAAGTCAAACGTCAAGAAAGATCAAGATCAAGAGTTTAAGAACTGNAATCAACACATCATAAATCGGATTCAAAATAAAGATCAAAGTGAAAGTTAAGCATTCAAATCAAATCATTCAATATGAGAACTTAAAAGATCAAAATCAAGACTATCAAATCGGGCTCATGAAGAAGGTTAAGATTGAAGTCAAGCATTAAAGTCAATCGTCAAGAAAGATCAAGATCAAGAGTTTAAGAACTGTCAGGAAAGAAACTTCAAATCAAGATCAAAGACTATACTTTCAAAATCATGTGTAAAGGTAAAGGTATAACACTTTGATTTTTAGTATTGAATGACAACGGCTCAAAAATCCTTTTGTGTACGAAAAGTTAATTTCATATTACTTGCATAAAATATTTTTGAAGAGTTAATTTCATATTACTTGCATAAAATATTTTTGAAGAGTTAATTTCATATTATTTGCATAAAATATTTTTGATTAAAAGTAAGATTAATCTTTCAAAGTGATACTTGAACTTAGATCATATCTAAAAAAAAAGTCAACGGTCAACGATCGATAGGACTTCTCCAACGGTCCAAAATTTGACTGTTTTGACTTCTAATTTTTCCTGTACGAACGGTTATATTGGTCATTCGAAAATTAGCGGTTGACCGGATTGACAGAAAATTTGGCATTTTTTACTTCTATAAATACCAACTCACTTGTCCTTTATTACAACATTCAAGAACATTCAAATGAAATACTTTTGAGCAAAATTATATTGATTTCTCATCTTATTTATTATTATCAAATCATTTATTTTTGAAAAACTTTTGATCAAATTAACTTTTGAAAAACTACTTATCAAAGTTTTTCATTTGAGAAATATTTTTTGAACTTAGTAAAAATGTAAGTAAATATAAATATTCTTCATAACAAAAATTTTGATTGTTGAATCAAACTTCTTGAATTATTTCTTTTATCAAAGTTTCTCATTTCTCTTTGTGTTTAATTTATCTATATCAATTTTAAAAGAGATATATTTCTGAAAAAGATTTTTGCACTTACATTGCATAATTTTTTTTCTTTTTCGTATTAAAATTTAAATTAATTGAACTAAACTTGTAAAAACATTTTTACATTCATTTATATTTATCTTTTCATAACAAAAATTTTGATTGTTGAATCAAACTTCTTGAATCATTTCTTTTATCAAAGTTTCTCATTTCTCTTTGTGTTTAATTTATCTATATCAATTTTAAAAGAGATATAATTCTGAAAAAGATTTTTGCACTTACATTGCATAATTTTTTTTTCTTTTTCGTATTAAAATTTAAATTAATTGAACTAAACTTGTAAAATCATCACATTCATCAAAGTTGATCATTTATCTTTTAGTACTTAATTTATTACAACCATCCATTAAAAGAGAGATATTTCTTGAGAAGATTTTTGAACCTATATTGTATTTATCTCTTCATCTTCTCATTGAAACACTTTGATTGATTGAATCTAATTTTTTACTATCATATTAATCAAAGTTTTTCATCTAACAGTTGAACTATCATTTATTACTATTCATTGAAGTGTTAACCTCTCTTAGTACCTAATTTATTTGTATTATTTATCAAGAGAGAAATTTCATTGTAAAATCACTTTGATAAAGTGTGGGTCGTGTTAAAGTTTCTTAAAGATTAACATTGTATAAGGATCGATGCTCCTTGTTTTAAGTCACCGTGTGGGTCATATTGAGGTCCCGTAAAGCTCAATAGCGTNGTTAGCCTCTCTTAGTACCTAATTTATTTGTATTATTTATCAAGAGAGAAATTTCATTGTAAAATCACTTTGATAAAGTGTGGGTCGTGTTAAAGTTTCTTAAAGATTAACATTGTATAAGGATCGATGCTCCTTGTTTTAAGTCACCGTGTGAGTCATATTGAGGTCCCATAAAGCTCAATAGCGTGGGTCATGTTGAGGTTCTGTAAAGCTCAACATTGTATAAGGATCGATGCTCCTTGTTTGTAAGTCATCGAAGCGTTGTAAAGGATTGAATTGCACCATAAGTCAATAAACATAGTGAAAAAGCCTTGCTCGTGCAGGAGAGCTTGGTAACGGAGTAGATCATTACTTTAAATTGAACCTCCACAATTATATCGTTTGCATCATCTATCACTTTTACTTATCGCTTTTATATCTGTGCATATTATTTGAATTAATCTATTTAGTCTTTACTCGCTTGAATTTAGATTAATTTATCGAAAAAGTTTTAAAAACCAATTCATCTCCCTCTTTGTTTGTTATTCTTGGGCTTTCAGCAACGAGGTGCAACAACTCAAGATCGAACTTATTTGACTGGTCGTGGGTAACAGTTGGATGTTTGACATGTGTCAGACGCGTGTAGGGTAGAAAACGAGCGACCTTAGATGGTTGACACGTGGCATGATCCAAAGGTCAGGATTGCACGTCTTTTACTTCCTCTAGCCCCTATAAATACCCCCCTTTTCACCTCTCAATTTTTGTTTTTTCACTCCCAACTTTCAGTAAAAGCAGTTCAAGTTCGAGGCTTAGAGTTTTTGTTAGCGACCACTTTAAAAGGTAAGTGTTCAAGCTTTTAAGTTATTTATTTTAAATAGTATAATGTCGAGTAGTAGCAGTGAGGGGTCGAGTAATAGTAGTAGTCAGTCTTCTAGGAATTCGGCCACTAGGAACCCCGAGGACGAAGGTGTGTCCATTATCCCTATGGTCGTACCTATTTCCCCACACCCTGAGGTCAATACAACTTTAACTTACCCTAAGGGGAGTGATCAGGTACAAAGAACACGTGATTATAAAAATCGCTAGGGAGTTCAGGATTCTGCCCAAGCTTTTAAGTTATTTATTTTAAATAGTATAATGTCGAGTAGTAGCAGTAAGGGGTCGAGTAATAGTAGTAGTCAGTCTTCTAGGAATTCGACCGCTAGGAACCCCGAGGACGAAGGTGTGTCCATTATCCCTATGGTCGTACCTATTGCCCCACACCCTGAGGTCAATACAACTTTAACTTACCCTAAGGGGAGTGATCAGGTACAAAGAACACGTGATTATAAAAATCGCTAGGGAGTTCAGGATTCTGCCCCTATGTGACGTTAGGACCCCCGAGCCCAATGAAACAGTAGTAGATGCTCAAGAGGGAGAGATAACTTTCTTTAGGAATGCCTTCAAGGCCGGGCTTAGGTGGCCTCTCCACCAGTTCTTTATCCACTTCCTTACCTCATTCTTTATCTGTTCGAGCCAATTAGCCCCTAACGGATGGAGGCTCTTTATTTTATTTTATTTTTTTAGATTTTATGTAGATGCCTCGAGGTAGAGCCAAGGATCTACCTCTTGAGGATGGATTTTGATTTGAAGTTCTCGCCGATGTACAATTGTGTTGTGTATTTATCCACCAAGGGGGGTTTAGGACACCAGAAACCCTGAGCTCTCTCCGGGATTGCAAAGAACGTTTCTTTTTGTTAAACCTCAAGACCTCAACCACCCATTTACCCCGAGGTGGGAGATCCCTGATAAGGATAGGTTTAATGATGGGCAGGCATAATTCAAGGTTTTGGAGAGGGATAGGTTAAGGCTAGTGAATCACGACCTTCTTGCAGCCTGAAGTGATTATTTACTAGAGGGTACGAGCCTTAACTCTTCTTGTTTCTGTTAGCTTTCTCGAACTTAAGATCGAGCTAATACCTTGTTAATTTTTGTAGATTTAGAAATGTCTTTTGATCCATCTAAGTTCATCGCGAACGTGCATCATAAGGCAAAGGGCCCAAAGCTCAAAGTATCTGACCTATCGAAAGGGAAGAAACAAGCTCGAGATCCAAACCCGAGCAAGATCCCTAGCGAGATCGGCCAATCATCCAAGAGCCCAGCACATCCGCTACAACCATCTCTTCGAACTTTAGTTCATGTTTCCACTTCTCGTACCACATCGGAGATAGTGGACTTGGAAGATGACACACTTCTACCCAACTCGATGTTGAAGGAACATGCTCGATGCCCCCTTAATCCAGAGTTTAGCTCATGACTCTGAAGGTATGGATGGACTCGACCTCGACCTTGACCTCGAACTAGTTTTTTTTTATTCTTTAGTGTTCACTATTATATTAACTGTTCATTACTTTCAGACCTTGAGCTTAGCCCAAGGTTTGGCTATGAAGAGCCTGTGCACATCGAGCAAAGTGGCAGAGCTCGAGGCACAAAATGAAGAAAAAGAGAAGTAAATTCGAGAATTCTAGGTGGAGCATGATCTAGCGCGAATTGAAATAAGAAAAGGTCGATATCAAATAGGGAGGGCGAAAGACGAGGCCGAGGAGGCAAAGCTCGAGCTTATTCATGCTAAGAAGGAGTTCGAAGACCAGCTGGGGAAAGGTCGAGCTCAAGTAGTGGGAGAGTTTAAGGAATCTGAAGAGTTCGGGACGTTGCTAGGGCAATATGGTTCGGGCTCCTACCATTACGGCCTATAGCTAGACCAATCTTTCCTGAGGGCCAAGCTGTCGACGACTGGAAGCCTATAAACCAGGATCTGAAGTCGATGAACGAGCTTGCCAACAAGCTCGAGCTTTCCGCGTCGGAGGCTGAGGATGAAGAAGCTGATGAGTTCGGGCTCCTAGTCACGGTGACCCTGTTGATGCTACGGACTTAGACTATGCCCCTACCCGAACTTTGCTCATGTTTTTTATTTTTAAAATTGTAACAAGTACATTGCCTGATTTGGGTTATCTTTGATTTTAATGTAAGTTCGATATTTTGTCTTGCATTTGTTGTAAATTATGTTTGTTCTTTCAAAACACATCACTCTCGAGGTCGAGCCCCTACATGGACAATTGAAGCTTAAGCCTCTGAAATATAAACGTCGAGCTCGTGCATTTTATGTGACTAGTTTTTTGGCTAACAAGCCCAAGCCCTTTATGTAATGTGTAGCTCGAGCGTTACCAATTTTTAGCTAACAAGCTCAAGTTTTTTGTTCAATGGGTAGCTCAAGCATTTTACTTGACCAAATATTTTGCCAACAGGCTCGAGCTCTTTATTTAATATGTAGTTCGAGTGTTTTTTACGAGCTATGATATTTTTAAGCTCCTACAGGTGGAGTTCGAGCATGGTACTTGGTCATTATTCTGGCAAGTAGCTAGGCATTTTTTTGCTATGTGTAAATCTTGAGATTGTTTGTGGATGGCGACCACCGGCTCGATCCCGTACTCAGCGTAATTTGATGTTGAGGAAAATTGAGGTCAGATCATAAAAGACCTCGAGCATCAGCGTGGGTAGGTACGTCTTTATGCTAATTAGATATAATAGATGCATGCACGGAGCACGACTCTACGCCAAATGAAGTAATAGATACATCCGCCGAACACGTCATTACGCTAAGTGAAGTAATAGTTACATGCGTAGAGCACGACATTACGCTAAGTGAAGTAATAGTTGCATGCATAGAGCACGATCTTATGCTAATTTGAGATTATTAGCTGCATGCGTGGAACATGACCTTATGTTAATTTGGGATTACTAGCTGCATGCGCGGAGCACGACCTTACGCTAATTTGTTATAAACGCTAAATAGAGTTGTTAGAGGTGAGTTTTTAATGTCTTATAAAATAACATAAAGGCACATGGGGGCATAGGCCTTGAAAGAAAAACAACCTAGGGGTATGCAAGCCCGAGCTAAAAACTTCCAAATGAATTTAGACCTAACATAATGCAAACTGAAAAAGGAAAAGAAAAGAAAAAGAACTAAGAGCTTGTTTGGTAGGGATTTTTTAGAGGAAGAATTGATTTTGAATAGTGATATTATGAGAAATGTGTGATTGAAAATGAAGAAAAAATTATTGATGTGATAAAAAATATTATTTTATTGAATAATGTGTGGTTGAAAAATGAGAATTGATTTACTGTAAAATTGGAGAATCCGTACCAAACAGGCTCTAAGTGACCTAGATACCTGGGGGCGTAGCCTGTAATTTGTAATAAATCTTGAGGTTGTCGGCGTTCCAAGGTTTTGGGAGAGGTCTTCTCAAGGCGTCTTTCAAGATATATGCTCCACCTTTTACTTTTCGTATGACCTCAAAAGGTCCTTCCCAGATTGGCCCAAGTTTTCCTGGGGGATGACGTGCATCTTCTACCCTTCTAAGGACTAAATCTCCAACTCTCCAACTTCTTAATTTGACCTTCTTGTTGAAGTGTCTTGTCGTTCTACTTTGATAACTTACAGCTCTAAGTGACGCATGTTCTCTTAGTTAATATAGAATCACACACTCAATCGTTCTATTCTCTTTTCCTACAAATACCTATCACTTTGTTTCTTTCTCCATTCGTTTTGTACTACAACATTTATACTTAGATAAATTGCACCTTCAAATATTAATATCTTGCTCGAATCAATCTATTTTTCCCAATATTGATTTCTCATCTTTTCCTTCTATTTCTTTATTGCAATATGTAAAGTGACTACAAAGAATCTAAAACTTCACAATCATGTTGGGGATGATTGCCCAGGATAATGAAAAGTAGCAAAACTTGGATCAAGATTTAACTCAAAAAATAATGCGACTTTACTATAAAATAGGAATAGAGATCACAAGATGAGTTTCAAATAAGATTTACAAAATATCTCAAATTCTCTATTTCTCTCAATAATAAACTCTACATTTCTTGAATCCCCACTTAGTACTCAATTGTTTTTGGCACTTACTCATTAAACACACATATATGATGAACATATCATAATGCCTATTTATAAATTTTGTAAGGCGGTCTATCATTTGACAAATACAATTTGAATTCCTCCTTTAAGTTGAAAAATCAAACATGAACTTGATCAACCAATAAGCATTCTTTTCTTGTTTGACTTTGTAGATTTACTTGTTTGAATATTCTTCTTAGTAGCATTAACAAAGAACAATTTGATAACTACAACTTATCATTTAAGGAGGTAAAATTCAATTTTTTCTTCCACCTCTATCATCTTCCAACCTTATCTCTATGAAGTAAAATCAAAATTTGTTTCAAAGTCTAACTAATCAAATTTCTTAATCTCTTTGCTAAGTTAGAGAAATCACAAAACAAAAAGCTTTTTAGCCTAAGCATAATGGTCTTGTTCGTTATTATATATGCAATCCACATAAATCATATTACCCTAAATTAGGTCGATTGCATATTCCTTGATATATACACACATATATGATCATTCTTGAGTTCTAGCTTGATTAAGTTCTAGCTTTGGTTTCATCTCATGTTCCCATGTTTTTTCACCATAACTAAGTTCTCTGCTCGTTGATTTAGGATTCCAAAATATTACCGTTCTCTATAAACTATAAAGTGCAACCCGCAAGTGCATGAGTTGCGTTTATGTAATAAAGTGGACATTTTGAGTTTAAGTTGTCGATCTCTCGAGTATGTATACTTTCGATTACACAATTTTAATTAATATAATTTCAACAATAAAAAGAAACACACACAATAAAGATTTTAGTTTTGGAAAATAACTAAAAATCTACAAAATAAGAAAATATAAAAACTTGGAAAATTTCAGAGGAAAATGTGGTTGGAATTCATAGTTTCGCTTAACCGTCACCTAATTAATTTCTCCACAAGCCCATTAATAAATTACTAGTTTATGATGTTAGATTCGATTTTTCAATTTTAGTTAATTGCCTCTCTCGGGCGAAATTAATCATAATTGATTGGTTTAACCTACTATATCTCTATATCAATTAAAATCAAACAATTGCATTAATTCTTTGTAAAAATAGATCAATAGGTCACATAGAGTTAAGGGTATATCTCTATCTCATATACAAACTTAGAATTTCTACTATTCAATCTCAAATGCGCAATCTTCTCTAAAATGATGTACAAATAACTAAACACAATTATTTATTAGTCACATAAATGAAAATGCATGAAATACAATAGTAGATACACATGAAATAAGCATTTAAATATTAAAAAACAAATATTGAAATCAATCCAAGTTATGTTAAGTTTCAACAATAAATCTCAATAATAAAACTTAGCCCATGTTAAATATATGATACAAAGGAGAATATTTTATACCATATATTGCAAATAGAAGATAATGAAGAAAATACAAGAGAGAAGATAAGACCCTCTTTGAATTTAGATTCTTGATAGCTTGATCTTGATTGTCCCCAACTATTTCTTCAAATGTATTCTCCTTGCCCTCTCGATTTTTTTGCCCCAAAAATTACAAGTAAAATCAAAATAAAAGAAAGGAAAATGAAAGGAAAAGAAAAGAAAAGAAAAGGGGAAGAAGAATAATGGAAGAAGAAGCTCCCGTATGCTGTCGTTTTTAAAGTTTTAAAACAAAAAAGTTCGCAGCCAAGTCTCCAAAATTTGGCAAAAACAGTAAAAATAGCCGCAACAAAAAGCAGCGCGCATTAGAGTAGCACTTTGCTCTCAAGTTAGTTTTTAATCTTCCCACATGCGCTGTCTAAGCTCTCGAGTGCACAAGTCTTTTCTCCTTTCATGTCGTCCAGCTTAGTCCTCCACTCTTTGCATGCCTAGTCCTCAACTTTGATCTTGTACAATTTGGACCTTAAAGTTTGACTTTCATTTCAATCATACCCTCCAAAAATTGCATCCAAGGTCCTTTAACTTTCTACACTTGTTCATTTTGGTCCCCACAATTCACAATTTTGCACGATTTTGGTCATTTTCTCTCTTTTTTGCATTGTTCTATTTTTGGGTAATTTTTTTCCCAAAAAAATAATAATAATTACATAATTATGAGTAGAAACTCACTCATTTAATCAATCTTTAAGATCATTTATGTATTAAATAAGTGTGCAAAAACACACTTATCAACTAAGAATCGATTTCTTGTCTCCGGAGCTTTCTTTTGGTGCGAAGAACATACGTTCCAATACTGTGGACTACCATCAACCATTGTCGACAACTTCTCCAACGATCTCTCACATATCCCAACCTTTTGGTGTTCGTTCTTCTAGTGATCTCCGTTTGCCTTGATTTGGTCAGCATTTTTTTGTTAGAGCTTCTGTAAAGAATATTGCTCGCCCTATAGAAATCTAGAACCCAACATATGTCTATTTCCGACAAGTCCTAAACTATGGTGTTTTGTGATTGAGTCAAAACCAACCAGCAAAAAATGACAAGGAAATCGTCGAGGATTTTGATGAGTGCCTTGAAGGTTCTCTCATGGTTTATTAATACTTTCGTTCCTTCCATTCTGAGTCTTTTTCTTAAGTTTTGAATGCTAAATTGCTTGGAATTTTTCAGCAAATCGATACAATTCCTCTGGTGATGTTGCTCTCTAACTTCAGTTATAATCTAAGCTTTATCAGATATTTCAGGAGCCTCGTCAATCTATTGCTGACTGCCACTCCCAAGTTAGTAGTCTTTGTGATAAGCTCTTTCGACAGATCCAGCCTTTCCTGATGATCGATTTCTTATAGAATATCGAGATCGCTGTCAATTTATTCATTTTATGATGAACATTCGAGATGATACTGGGGCTTCTTTACTTTATCGCTCTCGTTTGCCTGAGTTTAAGGTTGCTCTTATAGGGCTCATTTATGACGAGACTCGTCGGACTCATGCTACTGATTTAGACATGGCTATTGCTCCACCTAGCTCCCCTACTCGGCTACTCCAATTGCAATGATGCTTCCTTTAAACACCGATTCTTCGGCCAGCACCACTATTATGAGGAAGGTCATCGCATCTCAAATTGTCCAGTAAAAAAAAAAGGCAAAGCCTCTGTTTGATATACATTAAAATTTTTATTCTTATTTTTCTATTCATTTTAAACCACACATTCTTCAATACAATAATATTTTCCTTCACATCAAAAACTTACTTTTTTTTTTCAACCACACATTTTCCTTCAATTTACTATTCTAGAATATATTCTTCTAAAATAATGTGACTCAAACACACTCAAAAGATGCTAGGGATGCTCAAATGACTAAGGCATCCTATCCATTGGTCAACTAGCTAGTTGAATGTGGCCTTAGCTTAACTTTTCCTTAAAAAAGAATTCAATAAGCCACACTTGCGGATCCATGTGATTTTATTTTTTTTTCACATTTGATTAAAAATATATATGTTTGCACAAGCAATTAGTAACTATTAAGTAATTTTAACTCAGTGTTTTTGGAAAAGTCGATGAATTCTTATTCCTGTTAAGAAAGAATGATTGATTTGAACCTCAATTTAAGACATTACGTAAAATCTTTGGTCAGCATTAAGAATTGACTTATTTATAACCATGCTGTTAAATAATGGTGCTTGGAGAACTTGTAGCAATTTACAAGCAAAAAGGGCTCAAGGAAATTTCAATGGCGCCGGGTTATGATATTTATTTATATCAAGATCTTGAACATTGTGGTCAAAAGGAAAATCTACATAAGTTATCATATATACAACTTCTTCACAGATTAGCAGGCAGCAAATCTACATAAGTAGTTTAGCAAGATCAGTAAATATAATCATACGTACAGCACTGAAACAGCTTATCTTGAGGCTCCTTGTAACTGCTCTCGCAACAATTCGTATTTCCTAAGTTCCGCCATTGATAGTGAAGGAGATAGATCTCCTAAGACCTTCAAGGTGTAAACACAATATTTCAGAGATCGCTATGGCAGATTTGGCAGATCTTTTAAATCACAACACTTCACAAACATGTTTGGTATACAGTATTATACATTAGTGGATATGACAATAGACACACATGATGAATTTTCTTACTTAATACTGACCTTACCAAACAAGCCATAAATCACAATTTCTGCTCGTTATTCATAGAATTGCAAAAGCCGCGTTTTCGCATTGGAGAATGCCTAGCTTGGATTAATGCGCTACGATGTTATTACACTACTTTGACAACTCCATTAAAATTCTCTCTATCTCTAGAGATCAAATGATCTGTTGCCAATTCCCCCCCCCCCCCCCCCCCCCCCCCCCCCCCCCCCCCCCCCCCCCCCCCCCCCCCCCCCCCCCCCCCCCCCCCCCCCCCCCCCCCCCCCCCCCCCCNGAGAGAGAGAGACATCAAGGATCACACTTCATAAATTGAAGTTCATCAATAACTACAATTTTTTCTTTTCCGATTAACTGATTACTGTTCATAGGACATAATCCTCTCATGTACTGTGTAACATGTGGTCATCGTACCTTCAAAAAATCCTCATATTCAACAACAATGGAACCAGGCTGATCGTGTGAGGCCGTTAAATCTGAATCAGTAACTAATACCTAAAGCAGAAACAAAAATAATCAAGCTTAATTTCTCTTGCAACAGATATTAATCAACTAATTCTTTGGCAAAAGTATATGCACTCATGGTGCTTGAAATTTTTCCAGAGAGAATAACAGGAGTTAATTGACAAAAGAAAAAAAAAAAACTATCCCATCTATATTTTAGAAGAGAAATTTGGAGTGGAAGAGGTTATTTTAAAGATGAGTAAATGGACTCACTTTACGTTTTGCAGCATGAAACCAAGCATCTGCACACAAGGCATACATGTCAGCACCAGTAAAGTTTGGTGGGCATTTCTTTGCTATTTCATATAATGACACGTCCTCGTGCAATTTAAACTTCCGTGTCAGTGCTTCAAGTACCCTGCAAAACACAGTAGAAGGATAAAATATGGCAAGTATTCAGAAAATACAAGCGTTTAAGTAAACTGACAAGCAATAAACCTCTCCCGGTAAGATGCTTCAGAATTAACACCAACATAGAGAAGCTTATCAAATCTGCCAGGCCTCAGAAGTGCTGGGTCGATAAGATCTGGTCTGTTGCTAGCTCCTATTATAAACAAGTCCTATTGTCTCTCCAAATAAAAAAAAATAGAAAATGTAAGAAAGTAAAGAAGGTAAACTGGCTAAAAAATCAGACAGAAATAAATAGTGCAAACAATAAAGCAACAATTGTCCAAGAATATAACCAACCTGTGTAGCGTCATTTAGGCCATCGATCTCTGCAAGCATCTAGAAACAAAATGGAGTATATTAGGCAACGATACTGGATTATTTGTCAGTTATATTTTTCTTTATATTCCTCTTTTAAATTTTGTTTTTATTCAACTCTTGTATGTGTATCTTGGTGGTGGTTGAGTTTACATATTGGTTACAAAAGATGTAAAAAATCTGATAGAACAAAGAGAAAAGAATTGGCACCTGAGAAACCACCCGATCCATGACACCTCCAGAATCTCCAGAGGCACCCCGGGCAGGAGCAAGAGAATCAAGTTCATCAAAGAATATAACACAAGGACGAGCTGATCTGGCCTGAAAAAGACGAAGTAATTAATCAGAATATTTCCAAGTTGAACAGAAACTATGAACTATACTCATCACAAAAAGATAACTTTTACCTTCTGAAAAATCTCTCGTACGTTTTTCTCCGATTCTCCTATGTACATATTGATCAATTCAGGTCCTTTTACGCTGAGAAAATTCAGGGAGCATTCTGTAGCAACAGCTTTTGCAAGTAATGTCTGAGGTTTGCAATAGAAAAATAATGGTAAAAGGTTATAGAAATGGTCACTTCCATAGATATTGAAATAGTCGGAAATCTCATCTGATGTAAAACGTAGTGGAGAAAATTGGAAAGGCTGACTCCTATAACTTACTTTCCCTGTTCCTGGTGGACCATAAAGAAGAACTCCTGATCGCTTCCGCAACCCAGATGAGAACAAATCCTTATGCAGGAGAGGAAGCTGCCAATATGATTTGAAACATTCAGCATCAACTGGTTATAATGAGCCAATCAAAGTAGTTTAGATTGACTACATCATATTAATGACACTCTTCTATGTACATAGCAAAGGCATTGTGTAGGAAGAATGAAGGATGAAAAGGGTGAAAGGGCATACTAATAAAATCATTGGAAATATATCTTTAACATATTTTTGATACTGGTTTTGAAGTTATTAAAATATATACTTACTCAAATTTAATTAATGATTTTAAGATGAGACAATGATATGAAAAAAATGATGAATGAATCGGCAGTCCAGTGAGCGTGGATTAACTGAAAATTTTCTTTTTAACAAGACAGAGAAATATTAAACACAAAGTTAAATTATCAATTTGAACCCTTTCCCATGAAGGATTTAAAATCTCAAATGTATTACAACATGACTAATTGTTATGTAGTAAAAGCTTGCTCAATGCACTTTGACCATCACATGAACTGCAAGGCGGATGCATGTTTAAGAAATGAGAAACCGTTCATATTCATCACAAAACCAGGCATCCATAAAGCCAATATCCAGTGTGCCAAAAATCTCATATAAAAAAAGGGTAAAAAGCACAAAACGTCCCTACCTTTTAATGTCATTGTGCAAAACGTCCATACCTTTCTTTTTTAACATTTTCACCCCTACCTTCTACCTTTCATTGCGTAAAATGTCATTTTCAACAATTTTCCAAATAAAATGACAATTTTACCCTCATATTCAAATGAAACAAAAATAAAATAAAATAAAAAATAAAAAACTAATTGCAACCATACTCCCAATATTTTAAAAAAAGTACAAACAAATCCTAAATAAATTAAAAAAATTCATTTCTCCATCTCCGCACAAACATTTGCTAAACCTTGCAAGAAACTCTCCACCCAATGCCACTGCCTCCACCACCACAGCCACCGCGCCTATTCCCAATCCCCTTCCATTTTTCGTCCCAAACACGTCCATTTTTCCTTGCTTCCTTCTGACCCCATGTTCTTCTACTTTCCTCCAACTGTTGAGTCGAAAGAAAACAAAAATACATATGATTGGTAAATCACATCCAAATCAAAATAACTTTATCAAGAAATTAAAAATATACCACAAGAGGCTAAAGAAACTACAAAAAGGATTCATTGAATAAAATTCTGATCAGAGCCAATAAAGAATCAGAATCTCAATCAATAGTCACCAAATGAAAATCCAGAAACTAATAGTGCGAAAAAGGTAAAGAAACCCAAAATTGTCAGTCAAACACAAAATCCACAATTATCCCCTTCAAGACGTAGAATCCACATAAAGAAAGAAAACCAGTGAATCCCACGATCAACCAATAATCCCTTTGAAACTTAGTCCAACTCACCATAAGAGAGCCCCAATCAACATAAAAATAATGAAATCGCAAAAACAAAGAATGTAACTATGATCTCGTCCGTAGCATAAAACTCGAATATTTTCACTTACGATTGTTGCCTCTGGGTTGTTCTTGAACAATACCTCCCGAAAATGGACATGTTTGGGAAGAAAAAAATGGAAGGAGAATTGGGAATAGGCGTGGTGGCAGTAGTGGTGGAGGAGGCGGTGGCATTGGGTGGAGAGTTTCTTGCAAGGTTAGATGGAAAAATTATTTTTTTTTCTACTTTATTTAGGATTCGTTTGTACATTTTTTAAAATATTGGGAGTATGGTTGCAATTAATATTTATTTTTTCTTTTCTTTTCTTTTTGTTTCATTTGAATATGAAAGTAAAATCGTCATTTTATTTGGAAAACTGTTGAAAAAAACCTTTTACGTAATGAATGGTGGAAGGTAGACAAAATGCCGAAAATGAAAGGTATGGACTTTTTGCACAATGACATTAAAAGGTAGGGACGTTTTGTGTTTTTTTCCCTAAAAGTCACAAAAGTTGTTTGCTATTTGATTAAAGTTGCAATTAATTTTAACTTGATTAAACATGTAGTTCTCGTGGGTTCGACACTCTATTCACTAATATATTACTTGATAACGATCTCGTTCACTTGCGGAAAATCAAATGATCAAGTTTTTGGAGCTATTGCTAGGGATCAAACCCGGGTCACCCACGTGATGGCTGGTATACTCACCAGCGTTCCTTTTTATATCGTTTAACTAACTTCCTACAGTTTTAATCTATCTCGTGTTGGTATTATTTCTTTGTACTTTTCAGATATTTATACATGATTCTGACATTGGTAAAATAACAAAATTGTTGCAATGACAAATCTCTACATGAATTGTCAAGAAAAGTTTGGAGGATATCCAAATTGTGAAAATTGTTACGCGGTGCATTGTACTGGAAAATGCTTGTTTTCTTACACTAGTTTACACACGTCGAAACTTTTGAGATTTTGAAAATATTTAATGTGTAGAAAAAAGCAATTGAAAAATCTAATGAATAGGACATGCTTGTGGGAGATTTTGTACCTGACGATTGGGATGAGGACATCATACTTGTGAGAGATGGTCCTCCCATGTTGAACGAGAAGATACTTGCAAAGTATTTTAAAGAACTTTCCAAGTTGGATTAAAACGATATGTTTATGGGAGATTGCATGTATTGGGAAGGATTTCAACAATGAGTGTATAATCCGTTCAATGGAGTCAACGGACAGACTTCTCATTTTCTATGGATCTAGATTGTGGACCGATCATTCAACCCAAAGATATATCGACTATGGAAGAAGGGATTAAAAAAATGATGAGTTGATCACAAAGGAATCAAATGAGGATGTGGCAATCAATGAGAATGAAATCGACGTACATTTTTTCGACTTTATTGATTGTTCAAAAATTGATTTTGTGATTAAGCTGATGTCGGAGTGGAAGTCTACATAATTGAAATTGAATCGGATGAAATAGAAAAGTCCTATTACATCGAAAAGGGCAAGGTAGAAGTTTGGAGACTAAATGAAAAGTGGATCAAAGTCAAACGAAGGAAAATGGGCAAGACATCTAAATCCTTCTTTAGGTGCTCGTGATTCAATTGTCATAATCGACCTAAAGACTATAAAAAATGCGCTTGTTGGGAGGCAACCTAATTTTCTAACATTTTTATTTATTTTGCTTTCTGTACCACATTGCATATAGATTTTTTTTGGTTATTAGTTTGCATCAGACTTAGGCTCATTTCAATTTATAGGACCATCCTATTATGATTTCCCTTAGGCCATTGAATTGGGTTAAGTAACATATGTTCTAGGTTATTTGATCTTTAATGTTTGATTTGATAGCTGTGCAGGAACATAACATCGCGAAATACTCAAACCAACACAGACCAACGGGAAAAGCATGATGAAGACGATTGTCTAGCCGTCACACATAGTGTCTCATATCTTTAACAGAAAAATTCGGGAAGTGCATTCTTCTTTTTCTTCCCCTCCCCTTATATTCTTATTTATGCTTTAGGACATTAAGAAAATGTAGGTTTTAAGTTTCGGGGTGGAAATTTTTTTTGAGTTTTTACTTTTCTTGAGTTTTTTAGTGTTTGTTCATCGTTATTGTTTTAATATATAATAGAAAAAAACTTGAGAAATTTCAACAAATATATAAATTTTCTTATTTTAGGTTGTGTGCTTGTGTAGGTTAGATAGTCTGGCCGATAGTAATGATTAAATTTGAGATTTGGTGTTGATTTATGAACTGTGGATATGATGCATGTCGGCTAATTGAAACTTAACATTGCAAAACTTGCTATTATACGTGCACTAGAATTAAGTTAGATATTGTGATGCTATGAGTTGGTTCATATAATTGATATGTTGATATAGTTGGACATAGATGTTTTACCCAAATCATACTAAATTAATTATCTTTGAACCAAATTTATCATAGTTTGGGGTGATTTTGTTGTTGTAGGAAGATACGGATGTGGATAGGAATTCCATGTGTGAAAACTTTTGTATGTGTGGATTGTCTTAGATTAACGGAATAAAATTTAGCGAAAATCTTAAGTTGGAGGTCGGTTTTCTTGAATAGATGTTTAGTACGGGGCATTGCACTGATCAAGGCATAATTTTTTTTTTTTTTTTAATGTGAAGATTCTCTTCAAAACCTTTTTTATTTGGGTTATTAAACTTGTAAGGGCGTTTAAGGGAAAGAATATAAAAAAATACATTTGAAAATTGTTTTTTTTTTTTTTCGTAATTCACGCTTGGTTAATTTACAAACACTTATTTGAGGGAATTTGACTTTTGATAAATGATAATTAGCCTAATTGAGCCTTGGACATTGAAGCAATCAAAGAATTTGAGAATCATTTTTTATTGATGTGTTAACTTGCAATTAGTAGATTCCATCTAAACTAGAGAATGTGATGATAGTAATGAAAAATTCAACCTTAGATTACATATTGAGAAATGAGTGAAAAAAGAACAAATTTGGGGATGCGTGAATCATACGAGAGGTGAAATGATATCTTTGACTACAGAGGGTCGGAAATTGAAGCAACTTGTAAATTCATGATTATCTACTTAATTCTTCACACACACACACACACACACACACTTCAGTTTTGCATTGGAAGAGTGTATATTAGTTTGGAATTGTGACCTTGAAATAATTTGTAGATTTAGTACTGTAATTTCAAATACTAAAATAAAAGGTTAGATTGTCTAACCAAATATTTTTTCATGATTGTGTGTTTATTGTTATTTAGGTTACATTTTTGTTTGAGGACAAACAAACATAATTAGATTTCTCTATTGAATAATTGCCTTGTTTTTTTCTACAAGATAATATTGATGGTTGTTTGAAATTTATTATTGGCTTGGTTATTGTTATTCATATTTTTTGTCCAAAAAACAATGATATTGTATATATCCATTTGATAATTAGAGAATTAGGAATGATATCTAATATATATAAATTACAATAAAAAAAAATGCTATTGAAAATGATACATTATATTAAAAATGCTATAAATATTAAAAAAGTTATGATGAACAAAGAATGCTCTTGAAAATATAATCATGACAATTAAAGAATGTTATTAAAGCCAAAATTATACCGGAAAAAAATGATATCAAGTTAAAAAAGATTGCACAAAAAGAATGCTATAAATATTAAAATCATGACGATAATAGAATGCTATGTAGAAGTTCTTTATAGCACATTATAATAGCATTTATAAAATGCTATAATAGATGTACGACTTTTAATAACACCATCTATGATAGCATTTCGAAAAATGCTACAGATCATGATCGATAGCATTTTTCGCAAGCTACGAATGATTTAATATGTTGTAGTATGTGGAAATTTGATGTCTCTCGATAATTCATTTGTCTCTCTTCTAAGTAGAAGGTTGAAACAGTATTACTCGCGGTGTTCAATGTACTGCCATAACCCACACACCCAATGACGTCGTTGCGGTGTCCCGTGGTGTAAGTACTACGCATAATGTTGTTTTCTTGTACCAACAGAAGTCCAAATCGTTAGCTAAGTTAGTAAGACCTACATTGAACTTCAAATTAGGAGTAAATTGATTCTCATCCACACTTAACCATTCCTTGATTGTAAGGACAAGATCGTCAAACGATACATCACCTGAAACTTGTATGGACAAAGTTCTTGAGCCACACCACTCCCTCCAATTGTCATCATTCATGTTCTTGAAATCTCACGTGTGCACTATTATAAATTCCAATGTAGATATCATATCTGACATGTTCAAAAATATATAAAATTAAATTACCAAAACGAGCATTCACAGAAACCGAAACAAACATTCTTAAACCATAACTCGTAAACATTTTCTAAAATTGCGAATTTCTTAGATTAGAAATTCTACTCTCTTAAAGGCATCATGCATAACTCAATTCTAAGAAGACTCCGTTTTTGTCGAAATGTTTACACATATTTCAACATGGTTACTATCAAGGGCTATTTCGCGTTCTCTGAGAAGGTGTCAGGTTTCCCGTCCCCAACCAATCAATACACGTTTTTATGCAATTTCGATAACAAAAACACATGATTTTGACTTAGTATGTGTAATTAAGGCAACACAAAAATTACGGGAATTGCCCAACTTTATTTCACATTAAAACAAAGAAACATGTAAAAAACGTGAAGGATCAACGCAGCCTGCTATCTCATCACTATGACAATTTGCCTCTCTACCAAAATACGTACACCGCAATTAGCCATTTTTGGATTGTAGTTGATACTCCCAACTGCTAGGGTCAATTTCTAACATTTTTATCCCCACTGCCTGAAAATTGCCCCAAACTCAAACACAATGCATAACTATTTTTTCCACCGCGTCACATGCCATGTAACGACCCGGTGAGGATCTTTCACCGGTATCGTTAACGTTATTATACGTACTG
>CAIGRQ010091443.1:0-10370 GCA_903798375.1 Fraxinus sp. D2006-0159
GTAGTTAGTTTTTGAATTTTGATACATGGGAGTTTTGATTAGTTTATAGGTTGGGGCTATTCTCTGCTGAAGTCATGTGCACGTACTTATGCTTGTTTACTATAGAGGAGAGGATGAATGAAGTATGGTTATTGGAAAAAAATGCACTAGTCTGCTGTGTGGCACTCCTCTTCCAATACAAAGAATGTTATTGAATTGTAATAAAGCTAACAATCTGCTTGCGGTGTTTCAATTTGATATGATCTGCAACTCTGTCCCATGTAGTCGTGATGTAAACATTTGTACTTCTTCCAAAATGTCCTGACTGAGGTGTGAAAACAAGGTCATAAACTCATAATTGACTGGACAGATGTTTAATGAGGGAAAGGACATGTTGGAAGCTGGCTTCACTAAATATGCAGCCATATTATCATGTTAGAAACTACAAGTGAATTTGGTCTATTTATGAATAAATACTGTTTTGTACTTTGAGTACACTTCTGATCGATTGTAACCTCTTTCAGATTACAACCACAATATAGATTTCATTGAACGAATTTGTGCTCCTCTTTCACTAATCGAGCCAGCTAGTAGTGCACAAAGTCTAGTCCCAAAATTGTGGTCCGAATTGATATCCAAAAGCTTTTCTTGGCCAAGAAAATTCAAATCCAATTCAAATGACAAGTGGACTGCTCGATCCCAAATTTTCTGTGTAGTAAATTGAGTCCCAAAAATCTATGCAAACAAGTATCACTGTACAAAATAAATAGGCACATGAGTAACAGTTTCTGGTTTTCTGGCTTTATAATAGTGGTGGCTCTACCGTTGTGTGGAAGAGTGGTTCTGAAGGTAATATAAGCATCGGTAGCTTTTATGGTGGCGATGGGGATGATTGATGGTGGGGCCTTGTGTAGGTTTGATAAGTGATGGGTTGGTGTGGTTCAATTATATTTGCAGCAACGGCGTGAGAGTGGTATGATAGAAGTGGATGGAGGCAGAGACAGATGGTGAGAGATTGAGCAGGCGACATTGTTACGGTGGGAGGCGATTGTTGGTGGTTACTGGTGATAGTTAAGAAGAGGTTCAACAATATTAGCTCAAGATCGACAAAAATATGCACGAATAAGAACTAAACAAAGTACTTAAAAAAGGAACTCCATTTATCGTTGCCCTAAGGCAATAACCCAAAATACACCAGTGCCTCGGTCACTAAAACAACCACCAATCAAATGGAACACTACCAAGGTAAGAATGACAAGATTTTAGACACCTAGACAGTAACTACTAAAGATCACACTATTTTCAATCTTCCCTCGACAATCAAACTTTCACACAAGAACACAACACTTTGCACAAATAGAAATCTCTCAAGATTACAATATTGAGAGAGTAACAGCAAATCAAAAGAGAATTTTGATTTGCTGAGAAGAAGGAGAGATTGAACTCAAAACGGCGCAGTTAGAAAGAAAGAAAAATATCAGAATCCAATGTACAGTTCCAACCCTGGAACGGTATATACATGAGTCACCCAAAGAACTCCGTCCAACGGTTGTGGGGGTTGACACTTGGCAACATCAGGAGTATCCATTCATTTTAGGTAGAAACACGGCTTTCACTTTAAAACATGATTTTGCACCATATTTGAAAAAAACAATTAATTTGGTCAGTCAGTAGGTTAATAGCATCATTGTGCCAATCCTTTCAATGATGTTTATATGGTTTAGATGGTCGAGAAATATATAAGTGTGATGCAAGGAGAGTAAAATCGGTAGGTGGGTTGAAGATTATAGGTGGCGTTAAGGGAGTGGGCCGGGGCGGTTTATGGCTACTGTATATGATGTTTTAGTGGGTATGGTTTAACTTTTTTGGGCTTTGCAAGTACATTATTGTGATTGTATTGGCTTAGATAAATGGGTTGGTGTGGGCCTATTTGTGTATTGTTGGAGGGCTTGATAATTGGTTAGATTAGCTGGACTAGGGTTTAATTTATGGGATTTGTATTACTTGTGTTTGGGCTATCGGTGAAGTTTATGCTATGGATGTTTAAGTCAGTGGGCTTGACTGACTGGGTTGGATTCGGGTCTTTTGGTTGACTATGGCTTATGGGTAATTGGATTTGGACAGTTGCTGGGGCTGAGGTTTGAGACATTGCGAGATAAATGAACAGTAACAATTTGAAAATAATCAACAACCTTTTTTGGGTTGCTACTAGTAATCAAGGCTGAAACTTGGGTGGTTGGGGCTGTCTTTATTGGCGTAGGTCTTGTAGTATAGTTTTATGTTGATTTATGGTGGTGGATGAAGTGCATATATGGTTTGAAACTTAAATGGGTTTGGGTGGTGGATGAAGGGCTAGCCAAAGAAAATGAGTTGAACTCTGATACCAAATTGATGCAGGATACAATAGGAGAATTATAGGAGAAGGAGAAAGTGGAGAGAAGAGGAAAAATAGGGAGAATAAGAGAGAATAAGAGGGGACAAGAAGAGATAAATTGGGGAATAAATTTAATTTATTTCATAATCAAAGGTTATTTTCTTACATCTCCATAACCTCTTTATATAGGGTTTCAAAAATCATATTTAATACTATATGGTTCAAATAATGAACTACGATGACCAATCAAGTGAAGATAACTCTCGCTATGTCAAGTAACTTATGCTATAATATGGCAACTGTTGCTATGCTAGCCTGATCGTCACTATGTTTGTTTGAGTACCTCTATGATAGCTCGACTATCATTATACTAGCCTAACTACTGCTATGTTGGGCTGACCACTATTACCCAAACTGCTCAGACATCCTTGAAACTAATTTAAAACCATTGATGGTTATCGTTGAGTCCATTATCTAATTTGTAGATGGAGATTAACCGCTTAACAAGTGGGTGAAAGCCATTTAGTGAGTGGCGCACTACATTGGACCCGTGGATGATAATCGCCTACAGTTTCGTGATGCCAGACACCTATAAATACCTCACAAGCGTACCGGGTATATGGACTTTTTTCTTTTCCCAAAAAAAATACTTTTCCTAGCATTCTCTCATTGTACTTTAAATCATTCATCTACAAACGGTCATTAATTAATACACCAGAGGTAAAATGGGGAAATAAGCCCCGACCTCTTTTTTCCAAGTTCATTGGAATGCCAAAAGACACCGTATTTCTCCTAGGAATATAGGAGGTCGTATCTTAACTATTTCATTAACCCCGTTTGTGGGAAACACTGAACATAAAAGCTATTTGAAGAAGACGAACTAAGAGCGACACGCGTTTGGCTGGAAATACAGTAGAGTCGAAGCCTATCGCCTGGGGTTAAGACATGTAGCCGCATCCTCAATGTGTGACACAAAGTTAATTTCGCCTTTTGGAGACCCAGTTGGCAGCTATGATGACTCTCTTGCAAAGTCATACAGAGATAGTGGCAATGCTTAAGACATGCTAGTAGGACTCGGGAAGGAGAGTACCGGTTCCGAAGGCTTAAGACTCAATTTCTCTGTTAGCCGGGAGTGCATTTCCAACTACCAGGTACACGTGGACAATAGACCCAAGCGGATCACGCGGTTGTCCCACTAGTTATTCAGGAGATAGTTGCAAACTAAAGGTCCCATGAAGTCACACATCCACAAACTTCACGTCCTATGATAGACTTGGAATGCAAGATGGAGAAAATGATGGCCCAGAAGATTGACGATAATTGGAGCGCAGCGGGTGAGGATTCAAATTTGGCTGGAAATAGTTATGCTTACACAGTTGGGGTTTGCTTCATTCAGAAGAAGGCAAGGTTCAATCAAAACATCACTCTTAGTGAGGAAGATTTAATTGGCCTCGCAACCCCTAACGACGATACTTTGGTAATCGTTGGTGACATAGCAGATTTCGACATCAAGAGGGTGTTGATCAACGACGATAGTGTAGCAAATGTCCTTACTTGGGAAGCATTTGTGGAGTTTAAAATTTTCTCGAAAAGATTGAATGCTATATCTATCCCCCTCCAAGGACTTGAAAGGGCCACTATTATACTAGAAGGAACCATGGACCTTCCGGTGACATTGGGCACTTACCCTACAAGCATGGTGATTCTAGAAAATTTTTTGGTTGTCAAGACCCCCATGGCATATAACATAATCTGTGGTCGACTTCTCTTAAATGCTATCAATGCCGTTCATTTCACTTATCAACAAATTATGAAATTCCTAATTAGTTGTGGGGTGGGTGTGTGAGGGACGACCAACAATCTTTGAGAAAGTGTTGTGTTGATAGTATACAAATGAAAGGATCTCCACTAGTTATGATGTTAGATCTTAAGCCTCCAAAGGGACTAATCGACCCCCTTGACATGACGTAAAAAATTTCGGTGGCAAGAGGATACAAATTCAGTATTGGGTCAGGCTTGAAGTCAGAAGAAAGAAAATAGGTTGTGAAGTGCTTATCTAGCAATTTGGATATTTTTGCGTAGACCCCAAGTGATATTCTAATGATTAGCCTATTAGTCGCTTAGCATCGTCTTGGCATTTCACCGGGGGCTAAGCAAGCAAAGTAGAAGAAAATAAACTTAGCCCTAGAACGATAAGTTCTAGCAAAGGCAATTGTGGTCGTCGAGTAGATTTTTTGTAGTATATTTGAAATCTCGAAACCAATTCCGGATGACTGAGAAATTGTGGTCGAAAGTTAGAAGAAACATAGAGGAAAAACTGGCTAGAAAAGTGACTATTTCCGTCTCTCGCCTATTGCTCGAGCGACATCCTAGCGATAGGCAGGCGATAGTGGTTCTATTTTTATCGCTTGAGCGAGAAGTTGCTTCTATTTGTAAGGTTGCGAGGTTTGGCTCGCAACACTTCTTCCACAACCCTTCATACTCTATAAATAGGACCTTCAGGATGTCCTTTTGGACACACCAATGATATCTCTCTCTCTCTCAACCAAATTTTGCATATATAATGCATAAAATTCTGTTTTCTTCATTTTTGCATTAAGGAGTACATAAACCAAATCCTAATTTGTTGTTCTTGTATGTTGAAGTGATACTGACACAAGAAGAAGTCGTTATATCTTGGAAGTTGATTGCCATAAACTGTAGGCACCGTTGTGATGTAAATTCGATTTAAGGACAAAGTGTTCAACACTTGCCTCGACTTTGCATCCATTTGGCGATATTCATTTGAAGTCTCATTGTCGTTACTCTGCCAAAATTCCAGCAAAAGTTTTATAAAGATTCTACGGGCGTTTGTTTGTCACTCCATACACCATATCCATTCAACAAAAAGTTTCAAAATCAGGCCAAATAAGTAACTTAAAAATCTCTTTGATTTTAAGCATTTTCTACATCTCTCTACATGATGCTTAACATTTTCTACACATACTAGAGGTAAACTGAAACCAAGTTATATGTGCTGGAAATATTTCAATCATCTATTTCTCTTTAAATCGTGGCTACAATTTGATTTATGTAATTCTTAACGTTTATTGGAAGGCCTACTTCTACTTATTAGTCGTTGTGAATTGCTTGCATTAATCCATGAATTAACTAGAAAATGAGAATTATAAAGTACGTAAGTGAGATTACGATGAAATAATTGTCTCTGGAATGAGAAAATATAAGTTTAATTATAATAAGCTTGAAGCTGTTTCTTATTTACCACACTATTTTTTAGTACTAATGCCTACCAGAGGCGGATCCAACTAAAGCCCAGTGCAAACATCTACCTACACCGAGCTTTAGGCCGTCCCTGGATTTTTACAGCAACCCGATTCTTAAAAAAAATGGCCTAATTATTTGGCCCAATCCGCCTTGATAGAAGCTCTTGCAGGCTGCAAATGCAAGCCATTACAATACCAAAACATATAATCGAGAATTTGAGATTTGAGAAGCCCCTACATCCACCGATCTATGCACGTTGCAGACTCGCACGTCCCTGCATCCATGTGCACATCCCCTGTTGGTTGTTGATGCTAATGGTGTCGTGGTTTGAAGACTGAAGAGTAGCAGCTTTCACGGTTCATCCACGATGCATTCATCGACTACCAAGTCGGTAGATGGTATGTGAGTTTTCTATAATTTCTACTGCATATTGGTATTCAATATTCATCTGCTATTGGCTGTACTGCTGTAGAGTATATGCAATGGGTAACTATTTATAGAGGATGGAATAGGAATAACCACAAGTGTTGTGAGTTTGGAATAGCATAGGATTGAGGAAATAGGAATAACCACTAATGTTGTGAGTTTGGCTGTTTGGGGAAAATTTTGGGTTTGGCTGCTATAATGCTATTGAATAAGAAATAGGATTTCTTTTGAAAGAAAAAGAAGAAAGAGGTAATATATTCAACTGAGTGAAACCATTGACAAATGTGGCTGATAAATATATAAATATATGCCTCACGAATGAAATAAAGATAAAAATGAACTAACCTGAACATAGTAAATCTTAATTTGACCAGGGTAATTAGTAGCAAGGCTATCCAATTATTCCTGCAATCAAACATAAATATAACATATATTTTTGCCATATTCTTCTGTATCCCTCTCAAATAGTAAACTAAATTTGGAATCTAGTTGAAGCTAATGCGTAGAGATTTTTTTTTAGTAAGAGTGGTTTGATAATATCAATACAAGCAAAATTGTTAAATGAAATGATAATGAGGCGATTGTACAAATATATCAAAGTATGAAAACTCGTAAGGTATTTCATTTTAGTATAATGTTTGTGTCATAATATTTTTTTTTTTTTACTTTTACTAATACCGTGTGCACTGAAAAATTTTCGTGGGTCCGTCCCTGATTCCTACAACATGCCATGTTGTTACAAGTTCCTATTGACTACTGATTGCAAATTACAACTAAATTAAGCTTTTAGTTTTTACTTAATTCTAACTGAATAAATATTTGTCGAATCAGATTGGACTAATCAGAACATCATTTTTTATTCAATTTGGTTCGATTATCTTTTCTAGTTATTCTCGTAGTTCATAAATTAATTACCCGTCACCATGGCTAATTTTACATGCATAGTCTCTGTAATTTGTATTCTCACCATAGTCGCATGATGGTAGTTTGCACAGTGTTGTGCATATGGAGCACATGATATTTATTTTTACTTTCAAAGTGGAATTCAAAAGAATATGTTTCATTATCAACATGTCAAACATATTCGATATTATTAGGTTTTATATTCTCAAATGATCGGAGTTTCACTTCCACACAGAAGAGGCAGTATATATAATAATTATATATTATACTTTAAAAACTCTTACTTTCAGTATTTAGCTCTTACTCTACTTCTAATTTGGTCACAAATGAGGTCTTTTGTACCTTTTATGGTTTCGCTTCCCTTAAAGAGATGATGGGGATTGATTTTATTTTATAGATCAATTTTGTTTTATTTTTTTATCTAGATTATTTTTAGGGGATGGATTCTATTTTTTTTATCTGGATTATTTTTTGTACATATATTTCTTTGAACTTTTATTGAGCTATTATAAGTTTCATATATCTTATTAAATGTGACATCTAGTTTCAAAATCCTTTTGATCTCTCTTCTTTATTTTAGAATATTCCAACAAATTTCTCTCTCTATATTGCTAAAGTCTTCCGCAAATCTCTTCAAAATCTTGTCAAATATATAGGTTGGACACAAATATTACTAGCTAGTTTTAACCTTTGACCCCTTCGCGTCTCACGAGCCTAGATTGTATAATATAGTACTATCATATTTAAAAGTATAAATATTCTTAAACTTCTCTTACTCTTATATTAAAACTATATATAAAGAGATACTAACGATTGGATTCAACACGTATTTTAAATTAAAGATGAAAATTAATATGTTGACAAAATTGGTGGAAAAAACTTGAGAATCACCTAATTTTAAGTTGTTTACATCCACATATTTTCTCGCTCTAGTCCTTATTGTGGATACAAGTTCTCTATTGCACCAGAGCGTATTATGTTACTATCACATCTTCGACTATTTTGTTGTACAAAACTCAAACTTGTCAAAATTCTCTCGTCCGATCTCTTCTTATGTTCCATTTCTATTTGAAATAATGAAGTTCGACCCAACTAACACCTAGATGAAGGGTGACACTACAATAAAAACAGCCTACGACAACGTTCAAAAAATGTTGCCGTAGACTTTTTGCAACGTTTGGACGTATGTTGCAAATCGAGGTGTTGCCGTAGAGTAGAAAGATACGGCAACGTTTTTTATTTAAACGTTACAGTAGATCTACAGCAAACGTTGTCAGAGATCTACGACAACGTTTTTTAAACGTTGCTAAAAAGGTCTTTGGCAACATTTTTTAAAACGTTGCCAAAGACCTCTTTAGCAATATTTAAAAAACGTTGCCGTATGTAATATTAATTTTTTTTATTTTTTTTTGCAATTTATGTAAATTGATCGGGAAAATTGAAAATACCCATTTCGAACAAATTTTAAAATTGCATAAAAATTGATAATTTCATTACAAATTTTTGAATCAATACACTTAAACATTAAAATGTAATATATCACCACTCAAATAAAAAGGAGTTTCAAAATGAAATAAAATTTTGGACAAACAAAAGCAAATATGAAAATGCTACCCTAAGAACTTCACAGCATTCCCACTGCATGTAAAAGAACTTGCATTAACCGCTTTTCATCACCAATGACATACTCCGGCAAATCTGAAGACAAACTCAATATAATGGACAACTTCACACATTCTATAGGCTTTATCAAGTTAAAGGCCTGCAAAAATAAGCAGAGTTAGCCAAATATATCAAGCAGGGTAGCCAAAGTAAACTATAATTTATTCTAGTCTTCACAAGTTCATCCTTTTTGCTAAATACAAATTAAGAGATTTTATATTGCTAAATAAGATAATTTTCAATATATTCTGTACAAATGGTATATAAATACAAAAGTGATTTTATATTCTATTCTAAATAATTTTCAATATAGTAATACAAAAGGGAGTTTGGACCTATCTGCTACTTTATCCCCCAATTGGTCCAAGTCTATTGGCCCTTGCAAATTGCAAGATTTTCCAAAATTTCCATTTCAAATTTCAATACTATTTTTCAAACTGTTTAAACCTCAGAACTCAACTACACCAGTACCTATGCCAATTCTTCAAATTGCTGATTGACCAACGTTAATCCATCTATGCAGTCCCCCCTCAGATATATGGGCATAGCATCACCAGGTACTTTGAATCAAGTTGATCTATTTCAACAGTTAATAGAGTTATTTCATACCACGAAAGCATTAAGAATAGAAAATAACATAACATGGAAAGCACAGTTCGTTCTAATCTCGACAGACATACTGGACAAACACAAAGAGCTTGATTTTGTAAGAGATGACACATTACAAGGTAAAAGAAATCCCGATGGTGTTCACCGAAAGATATACGACTTTACCGAGCCTCTATCCAAATTATCTGGAGAACAAAAATTGGACAGAATCACGTACATAAAATTTCAGTATCCTCGAGATCAGCTTCTATTAATTTCTCTCCAAACATCATCAGGTAACTAATCGGAGTACAAAATTTAGATATTCTGAAATGCGTGTCAAGGAGAAATTTATTAAATCAACATACAAAAAGGATGACCAATTATTGCTTAGGCTTATTCTAGTCTTTCACAAGTTCATACGTGCAGAAATAGGGCAAGTTGCATTGAAGGATTTCACCATACAGTAAAAGCTCAAGAAATTAAGAGACCTTATCCAACCCCACTACTCAATGGAGAGGGCCTTAAGTGCCCTGAAATTTTTCTTCTTTATATGTCAGCTCTTCACTAATGTAAACCTGGAAGTGGAAGTAGAAAATGGAGAACAAAAGAAGGGGCACTGCTTTCTGCTCAGTGATTCCACTTATTTTGCTTTTCACCTTAAATTCATTTTATCACCAAGCCAATTGCACAACTTCAGGCACTAAAAACAATAAACCTCCCGAATAGGAGTTGCTACTCTTCCTGATTATGGAGACTGTCCTGAATGCCCACCACCACCACCAACTTCACCTCCACCTCCACCTCCACCGCCACCTCCACCGCCACCGCAACCACCTAGTCGTCTCCCTCTAGAACTCAACCTGGCCCTTAAAGTAATCCAAAGGTTCAGAAAAAACAATAACTTATGACCCCTTGTACATTAATGATTACAAGCGTAGAGTTACAAGTATAACTTTCAACAAGAACAGTACCGCAATTAAATAGTCACTTACTTCAAACAAATTTTGGATTTGGGGCTTCAAATATTAAAGACTCGCCAGTTGAAATCGTTGATACGAATTGAATCGTACTTCGTGCTCTTAGAGAGGGAGAGTGAAGATGTAGGAGATGACGATTCCAGCAGTTTTCACATTTTCAGGTTCTGGTTTTCTAGGCTGATTTCAGCCGTATT
>CAIGRQ010091489.1:0-10236 GCA_903798375.1 Fraxinus sp. D2006-0159
ATTTTGGTCTCTTTTCACCTATTTCTTCCGAATTACGCCATATCCATAGAATTGCCACCTAAATCAAATATATGAGAATACTAAGTACATTTAGACATAAAATAGTTATACGAGCGCATAAAATAAGGAGAGAAAAATATGTATTTTACATTCCTATCATTCATCTACTTCATTTTGGTTACTACTTAATAGTGCAAGGTCATAAATATTTTATTTTGTCTTCATATTTTTAGGTTTATAATTGCAAGGTTTCATCAAAAATAAATAAATACATTGCAGCAGTATGTTTAGTCACAAACTTACATGCAATAATCCAATTGATTGTTGCTCTAAAACTTGAGAAATAACGAGACATTCAATCGTAATTAAAATAAATAGATGCAGTCACTACATTACCAAGAACTATAATTTAAAAATTTAAGTGAAAACCTCCATTTATATTCACTATAGAGATAATATTATGAATGAGATGTTACATGTCTAACATAAGAACAAATTATAGCCTATGAAAGATGCCTCATGGTGTCTCAACATGCCACAGTATAATCATTTTTTATGAACACATCTATGATTTTCCTTGGTTTGCATACTATACTTTGTTAGAATGCTTAATCAAGAATTTGGCAACACAACTCCAAAAGACAAGCAATGTTCCATTCTCGAATGTGAATAAAGCATTCTAACAAAGAATAGTAGGCAATGAAGCATATAATATTCAAATAGACAAACTAAATCAGTTTTCTAGCTTTGCATACAAGTATAATACATCCTTCCCTTCAAGATTCTTTTTGTAACTTCAGTTGGTGTGGTGTACAAACGAAATAATTTATGTAAGCAACTGTGTCCATTGATATTTGCTAAAGAAACGCTTGATACCAAATTAGCTTGAAAGCAAACTACAATTTTCCATAGTTGTTTTTGACAAGTGCAATTAATATATAATAATTTATGGCATTAATTGAATTTAGCAGTTACAAATTATGTAATATATATATACAATGGAATAAAAGTAAATTTAAGAAACATTATTTTTAGTTTTATTTCATATAATAAAAGGTACAATACATATATAAAGAAATGTGTAGTATTTTATGAAATAGTTTTCTTTTTTTTTTAAAAAAAAAAAGTGGGTAGATACGATTTTTTCCCTATAATATAAAGTGAGCAATTCACAAATACGTGAAGGGATAGTTTGACAAAACTTTTGAAAAGAAAAAATTAGTAAATTTTGATAAAAATTGATATAATATATGGTTGAAAAATTGATAAAATTGTGAATTTCATGAAATATGTGGTTATAATTGAAAGTTACGGGTGAAAAGTTGATAAAATTATATTAAGGTTTTACTTCATCGGATTTTCCTTACAATGTTTTTAACGAGACAATTTTTGTAGCCTACTTAAAAGAATAAATGTACTCTTTTTCTTTCATTATAATTTTTTTCGAGGGACAATATTTTAACAAGGCATATTCTTTTTGTAATGAATGTCATAACATACAAGATATTTTACCTTCAAAATAATACTCCGATTTGTATGAGACTCTCGAAGAGATTAACAAGAGATATTTGTATGAAGAATGTGTTATTTGAAAATTATACATGACAACATAAGATATACGTCACCAAAAATTACAATATTGAAGACATTGACGAACAAGACAATACTAGACTGATACAAGAATTGAAATTAGGGAGAGTAACTGTACCTTTTTTCGATCAAGCTTTGTCATATTGGATTTTCTTGACAAGGTTTTAATAAAGTATATATTTTGTAATGTGTTATTCGAGAGAGAGTGTTGAATAATATGATTATTACTGAATGACAATTATATCCCTACCGTCCTAATTTTATTACCATTGTATCCCTAATTCTTCCCTATAAATATGATGTTTTGATTCTTAATATAATATACACAATTATTTACTTCTCTTTTGTTCTTTTGTTCTTTCTAGTTTATAACAAAAAATATTTCATTACCACGTAATTTTAAAAAGTATTGCATCCTCAATCGTATGTTAAGTGCCCATTTGGTTTGCATTTCATATTTGAGTTTTGAGATTATTTTTAGCTTGGATTTGTTTTAAAGATTGTCGAAAAGTCGTTTGATTTTTTCATTCTAAAAAATTGTTTTTCAAAATAGAAAATCAAAACGTACATTTTCTTTGAAATTTTGATAAATTATTTTATGACATTTCATTTCATTAAATTACTCAGTTAAATAAAATTATTTTATATTAACATATAATTAAGTAATATATATTTCAAAGTAGGTGAATCTTACAATACTTTTTTAGGTCATTAGCAAAAACATTCTTATAGTTTGTCTTTATTGCACAAATCGTCTATATCGTTTTAATTTTGATATTGGAGCACTCAGATCGACCTTTCTTTAAGCAGAAAATCTTTATCTTCTATTTTCTCCATTAAAATATTTTAAAATGAATAATTTATTATTGTCTTTAAATAAACAAAATAGAAATGAAAGAAATAATATAAAAAATTGTATCTAGAGCTCCAAATTTTTTAAAATGTACAAATGAGACTCAAGTAAACTAATTTAAATTATTCTAACAAAAGAAAAATATTTTACTTTCCCAATTAACCCACCACCACCACCAAAATATTAAAAGGGAATTAAAAGTATAAAAAAAGTAAGAAAAAAATTTCAAATAGAAAAATTAGAAAAATAATAAAAAAAAAAAAAAACAAAAACAAAATGGTGCTCCCTCCTCATCCAAGTTTCTTTTGCATAGGAATTTATCTATTCTTTGATAAAATCAAAATAAAATTCAAAAGCTGAATCATTGAGTGCATATGTGTGTGTAATCAGAAACAAGAAGATAGAAACAAAAATTTGTTGAAAATAGCTACATACCCTAAAAAACTCTTGTAACTTCGCTGAAAGCAAAAAAGATATTGGAATAGGGCACTTAATTATGGAACCCGAACATATAGAAGCTATTGCACTACTGAGAGGTTTACAGCTATGCCTTAACCTTGGCATTTCTCACTTGATGGTGGAGAGTGATTGCTTATTCCTTGTCAATGAGGTAAATAAATCAGCTCCTACTTCTGCATCAATCCGATCCCTGGTAGCAGAAATAAAGGAGTTAATGCAACGGTTCCCTCAATGTAGCATCCATCACTGCGGTACACTTTGTAATCAGGCATCTCATTGTCTGGCAAGGCATGCTTGGTCTCTTGACGACATGATTCTTTGGTGGCATAGTGTTCCTTCATTCATTGAAAATGTAACTTTCATTGATAAGCACTATTGTACCCTTTCTTAAGGCTTTTATGCCTTTATGAATTAAATTTTTAAATATAAAAAAAAAAAAAACACTACCCGTGTAGTCCAAATATATCTTGTAATTTTTTTTTTCATATTTCCGACAATTAAAAATCAAAAAATATATTTAGCAAGCTAATAAATAAAATTTGTAAGAATATGAAATATTTTTCCAACGGACAGACATGATTAGTGTGCATATATATCAGAGATTAGGAAGCGGGGATAAAATATCTGCATCACACTACCATTTATTTAAGAACCTTGATATGTGTACATGCAATTTTGCTTGATTAGTTCACAAGGGGATACTTGGCATTATTCCATTGGACATTGACAAAAAAGAAAAAAAAAATTCCAATCACACACGTGCTGCCAACGTAACATATGTACTGATGTATACCCTTGTACAATGAAAATAACCCCTTATTTAAATTGAGATTCAAACAGCCTCATAATAACTTGGTTAGCTTTTATGTTGCCTCGATCCAGTCATTAATTTTTCGTCCGAAATTGCAATAAGCTTAACTAACGAAAAATTGCGGGTGTATTTGATGGATATTATTGAAGAAAGAATGTATTTAAATAGTGATATAATAAATATGTAGATAAAAAGTAAGGAAATTAAAAGATAACTTTTACACTTCGCTTTAAATAAAAAAAATAGGTAAATTACATTTGGGGTCCCAAAACTTTCCAAAAGTACTACAACGTCCCTAACTTCTTGTTTTCGACATGTTCTTCCTTTTCCTATTTAAAAAAATGGTTTTAAAAAAGAACAAACAAAAGGAAAGGAATTGAAAAAAGAAGGAAAAGAAAAAAGAAAAAACTAATTATTTTCACATCCACCTCATCCCACGACCAAATAACCATAACACAAGTTGGATTGCGAAACAAGAATTGCCAAAAAATAAATTTTTTCCATAATTAAAAAATTCAAGATACTCCCTAGATATTCATTTGTATGTTATAATAATGAAACTTTGATTAAGAATTTGCCCATATTCAATAATCAATTCTTGAACTTGACCTAAATCATGACCTTGCAGCCTTTGATTCCAATAACTTGATGCTTCCAACCTACACGTTTTCTATGGTTCTTTAATGCAAAGATTACACGACTTGTGGATTCCTTCGTTTGATTAAATCAAAGATCAAATTATAAACTAGATGGACCAAGAAAAGATCAAGAAAACGATACTTTTCTCTCTGTTTTCAATTCTGAATTTGTAGTCCCTAGAGTACTATTTGTAGGCAAAAATTCAATCTCCAAGTCCATGTCAAATTAGGGGTATGTTTGAGCCTCATTTTCTTTTGAGAATGAATTTTGAAATAGTAGACTGATAGAGAATGTGTGATTAAAAAATAAGAAAAAAATTGAGTTTGCATGTAATATTATTTTATTGAAAAATATGTGATTGAGAAGAAAAGAAAGAAAAATGTATTTTTTAAATAATGAGGATCAAACATGGGCTAGGCCTCAATTGATTTAATTGCACGTTTAGTCTCTAGACTTTGATTATAGTTATATATAAGTCCAAAACTTTTAAAGTAATTCTGAATTAGTTCAAAACATTTTTGAGCTACCATAAGGACTTAATTAGTCATATATTATTCATACTCGAATAATTAGATCATATCAAGTCAACCATAAACCTCTTAATTTAAGGGATAAATGCAGCAAAAGCCTCAAACATTTAAAACATTAGTACACTTTTCTCAACTTTTTGATTTGTTGCAGTCGTTACCTCTAACATTTCCAAATGTTGCTAGTGATGCCTTTTTGGACAGTTTCCATTCATTTCACTGTCAGTTTACAACCAAAATAAAAAATTGACCAATTTCTACCAAAATAGGGGAATGCAAAATAAAAACTTACTATTTTTTCTATAAAACAATTAAAAAGTAAAATCAAAAACAAAAAGGAAAAAGAAAAAGGAAAATGTATCTTCTTCTTCCACCCCACCCCTAACCCTGCCCCCAAGCACAAGCATAACCCTTCAGCATAAAACCAGAAATCTGCCACCGCCACATCCATTGCCATCGACCACCACCACCACTGTGAACACGAATTCCTTGTTAAACCAAGAACAATCACTCCAAGAAATGAATAATAAAAAAAAACTGAAAAAGCCTAAATGGAGCCGCCTCCTTTTACCACTTTAACCACCACCCTGCCACCTCCAAAGCTGTTAGAAAAATATCTCCCACATCGATGGTATCACACCCCCAACACAAAATAGAATCTCTTTAGAGAAGAAGAATAAAGAATAAAAAAAAAATGTGGGAAATAGCTTGATTGTTTCATTCCAACAAAGACTACCAAATATTCTAAATAAAGGCGTGTCTATCTATTTCCATGTCAAACTTATTTTGTAATGGTTACAAATGTTAGTATAGTCCTCTACAAGATTTAGTCAGAATACTTCTGTACTTGAAGATACGTGAAGCCAAAAACCCTACTTCACTTTTCCAAAATTTTCGACTACTTACCTTCTCCAAAAATTTATTAATCTCTGATAGGTATTGGCGCTAGCAGTTTGTGTTGGCTATAGTGATTTTTGTTGGTACTGATGGTGAGAGACGGATTGGGATTGGGTGATTTTTGTTTGGGGTGATTTTGTGGTTAGGAGTGGGGGTGCGTAGAGTGGAGGGAATGGTGATGGGGATGGGTAAATAAGATGATGTTTATTTTTTTAAAAAAAAAAAAATTATTCAGTTATCCCTTATATTTAATTATTTTAATAGCTATTTACTATTTTGCCCCCTTATATTTGATTAAAATATGGTCAAACTTAACTTTTGGATCAATTGACGAAGAAATGGATGAATACTGTTCAAAAGGACCTCACTTACAACGTTTGGAAATGTTAGGGGTCATGGCTACAATAAATCAAAGGTTTGAGAAAAGTCTATTAATGTTTCAAAGGTTTGTGGCTTTCGAGCTACCATAGTGACTTCATTGATCATAAATTATTCAACCTCCAATAATTAGATCAATCAAGTCAACCATAAACCTTAATTTAATTATTAGTCTTTACAATACCGCTAATTGCAAAAGATTGCACGTTTGGAATATATATCTGTAATACTTTCCTCAGACTTATCGTATTTGTATATTATCTTCGTCTGATATCTGATAATTAGGTATAGGTACAAATGACCATTTTTCCCTATAATTATTTTCCCTAACTTAATTACTTTTTTTTTTTCAGTGATCCAGTAAACCAATCACACATGTCGAGATTTATTCATCGACAATTACTAAGCTTTGATTTTAACCATTAATGAAAACACATAAGTGACTTCTCGCATGTTTCTTCGCGACGATTCCCTACACAATTTCGCATTTTATACTTCGCTTATTCTCTAACTTTCAACTTACCAAGATATTTAATTAATTAAATAGATCTCACTCATTAGTGAATAAAGAACCATTAATTTCACAAAAAAAGATACACCACTATCTCTAGAGGTTTGAACGAAATACTTGACAATCAAGTGGAATCTAATTTTCTGCATGTTCATGCATGAATTCAACTCATGATCCATTCAATACATACAAAGTGTCTAGTATTACGTTCAACTATTTCTTTGAAAAGAAAAAATTGTAAACCCTGAATAGTGAATCTATCAACTCTACAGTCTTCCAATATAAGGTTTCATACCTTGTATATTAGAGTGCGTTTGGTGCACATTAAAATGAAATAATGTATTTTTTAGAAGTGATGTGATGAGAAAAAAATATGTGGTTGAAAAAGAAGGAAAGGTTATTGATGTGATAGAAAATATTATTTTATTGAAGAATATGTGATTGAAAATGAGTAGAAGAATGAGAATGAAAAAAATAATGTGGAACAAACAGGGGCTTAATTGTGAACAAATTATTTATGATCAAAATATAAATTGTGTTATTCCATAATTTTCAACACAAGTACCCAACTTATATTATAACAAGTGATTAAAGACTCATTAATGTGCGTGATCAATATTAAACAAGTGAGATAACACAAAATAAATAAATACAACGGTTTATTCATTATCAGAATGTTATTTTATCAAGGAAAATATACTCTATATAACCCAGCCAAACAAACACCCACTGCAATCGATCGCATAATTTGATACTTTACTATTTTTATTATTTTGATATTTTTCTTATTTTCTCGCACATATGTTAATGATTATGGAATTGAAATTTCATTAATTTCTATAGGTTGAACCAGTTCTAATAATAATAATCCAGGAACTGTTAAAACTGAGGAGAAAAATCCCAGTTACTGATCAAAATGAGTTGGAAGCAAAACCAACCACCAAGATAGTGACAGAAGACCGCCAAAGAAATTTGCTACAATTCCAGGCACAGGCCATCCCAGCCACTAGTGCCTAGAAATAGGCCTCAACCACCACCTCCCGCAAACAACTGAATGAGAGACAATGACACATCCCACGAGCTGCTTCGCCTAGAAATAGGAGCAACGAGAGGAAGAAAAAGGTGAGGGATCAGGCGGGCCCATCTCATCCGCACCCTAGATATCTGATGAAGATAAGGACTTGGACGAACCTCAAAGGTCTTGTGACCTAGATGACGATGAAAATTTACCATTTTCACAAGAATTGATAAATGCATCTGTCCCAAGTCATTATGTGCCGCCAAGATATCAAAGTATGACAAGAGGGACGACCCATCTAAGCACTTGAACAACTACAAAACACACATGTGCCTAAAAGGCACATTCCCTGCCATCAAATACAAGGCCTTCCATTTGACTTTGAGCGAAGCGACTGAAATTTGGTACAGTAGATTACCCCATGAAGTATTAGGAAATGGCTAGAATTTAAAAGTAAATTCTTAAAATGGTTTGTAGTAAGTAAAAAAGGAGAGGCTCATATCCAATGCTTTCAAGACATGAGGCAATAGCTCGGAGAGACGTTGAAGAGTTTCTTAGCCCTCTTTACCGATAAGATGACTTATTGTATATAAATCATTGATTGGAAGACATTGTCTACACTACGGGATAGGCTAAACACGAACACATGCTTCTGGAAGGATGTGCAGAATCAAGACCCCATCAGCTATGATGCTCTCTTAAAAATGATGAGATGAGAAATAATGAACGAGGATTTGATCGATCACCAAAACTAAGCCAGCCAGGTCTTTTACCCCCTAGAGACAGTATGGGAAATGACCCGCCTCTCATCAAATGGACCACCAATGGAATCAGGGCGATCATGAGGCCATTCACGATTCTTGGCAAGTATTTGCCACATCTATATTAAATGCAATACCCACGCTGGCTTATGAGGATGTAACCCTTGATACTAACATGCGACAAACTGGGTCTGGACAATAGCCCCCTCCCCCCAAAGAAAAACAGGCTGAAGACGGGGTTCAGAACCTAGAAATAGGTCGAGCTCCCCTCAATATTGTACTTATCATCATTTCTATAATAATGCAATGATATAGCTCAACACCATAGGTAGGTTAATCCTTGGAACGATTAATGAGGTAATAGCCCTCCACCTAGGAACTTTCCCTCACCTAGGCAATAACAAAGACCCGGGCGCATATAGGCCGACCTTCAGGAGCCATCCCCATGGCAGATAAGAGAGTGTGGCAGGAAGAGGCCTAGAGAAGGACAACTATAGCATAAGGACCACCTGGCCAGTATGGAAGACAATCATATCCACGAAATTGACATGAGTTTTGGAGAACCCTACATTGGGGGCAACATAAGGAATTCTCAATGGAGTTACGCTAGAGAGGCCAAGGAATCTCCCAATGGTTAGCTATACAGTAGATAGCAATTACTAGATAAGGCAATTACCACCCATCACTTTAACCTAATAGGATGCCGAGTGTGTACATTTCCTTGTTGTGATGCCCTCGTGGTTAGGGTAGTTATAGCTCGTAATTGGCTGAAACAGATGCTAGTTGATAATAGCAATTCTATGACTTCTGTCAACATCCTCTTTGGAGTCACTTTTAATAAAATGATCTTGAATTGACTCCCGTCACCATTTGTATGGTTTCACCGACAATATTATCATCTTAAGAGGAAAAATAACCCTTGTAGTGGAAATGTGAGTGCTTTCCCAGACAACTCTAAACTTCGTGGAATTTTTGTTAGTAGATAACAGGTCCACCTACCATGGCTAGGTAGATCCGCCCTAAAAGACTTATGGGCCATTACGTCCATCCACTAGCTATGCTTGAAATTCCCTATTGAACGTGGGATTGCTACAGTTATAGACGACTAGAGAGGAGTGCGGGTTTGCTACTTGAACTCAATAAGGAAGGCCAAATTCAGGGATGTCAATATGGTGCTAATGGATGTTGACACGGTCGATGTTCAGGAGGAAAAAATTTTGGACAAGAAGATGTTGAGATAACGGATGCTCTCGGGCAAGGGTTATACTTGATGAATTGGGCCCTCGTATTATTGAATTCGAGTCCCAAATAGCCCCAGGAGTTGGAATTCTTTTCGGTGGACCCTCAAGACCCTACCAAGGCATTACTATAAGGAAAAAGGCATGCTACCGAAGGCCAAAGAAAGACTCAAAAACTTCTTGTGCATAAATGCCTTTGCATGGATGCATGAGGACATGGTGAGCATTGACCCCCAATGTCGTTTCCACTACAAGAAAATTGATCATACGGTTGCCCCTGTATAGATAGAAGATAAGGGCCCTGACATGAACCCGGGTATAGGATCAGCGTGGAAAGTGCAGAATTAATTGAAAATGCCGAGAAACCCCAAATTCAGGTTGTAGACGATAGAATCCTGACCCGAGCCTCATGAACCAAGAACCTAAGGTATATTAAACCCTAGACCTATTGATGTGTAAAAATAAGAACCACGATTTTATGAACGCCACAAAGGGTGCCTAATCCTTTGATAAGTTATAATGGTTGAACCCCACAAATATAAAAATATATTTGA
>CAIGRQ010091639.1:0-12245 GCA_903798375.1 Fraxinus sp. D2006-0159
CACGTTGTAGAAAACGCGTGACAAGAGGCTAGGTTATTATGTAGAACACAAAGACATTTATTTCTCCTACATATGACTTTGAGCTTTAGAGAGCATAATCATATATTAATGCTGATATTTAATAAAACTCCCAGCCATTATGCATCAAATCCCAACTGTTCTCACTATATTCTAAATAGTCACCAAGCATAATAATTTGAAAAGTGGAAAATCAAAAAGAATTGAGTATAACACACTTAGTGAATGGAATATGATGCATGTGTGCAGATGCATGAATGTCGTGATATGATATGACATTCTTTCACTTCTGTCACGCTTCTTTTATCTAATGGGCTCTACTTGAATCCACGGTTGTATCACCTGAGCTCAAGTAAATACGGGCAAGGGGCACAAAACCAATTTAAAGGGCCAACCGCTTGCATAAATACAATTGATGGGCACAACACATGATTCCATAGTATATATATTTTCATGATGTAAAACATGCTTCTTTCTGTTTCTTTCTTTCTTTAATGGAATCGTCATGCTAACACGTTGATAGTGCTTCAAGATGTCTCATTTATGAACTGTGCATAACATATTTCTTGTGCTCATGCTACTTCCATAATCTAACAGTAAACATATTGTTACTAAGCAGCATAGAAATCAAAGCTTAAAGCCACATAATAAGAACTTGGAACATAACATATAATTGCAAATAAGTAAACTCCTAACTACGTATTCCACTCACAAGTTCAATGTGTAACCATTTTCACAATTATATACATAAAAATAATATGCATAAATAATTATGGAAATTCTAACTATATTATATACATAATTAACTATATAAATCACTCGTGCATAGTGCATACATTTGTTCCTGCCAAGTATGTTCAGTAATACATTTTTATACTTCATAGCAGTAATATAATACCCTCACCAGGAATAGGTACCCAAAATAATATTCCATTTTCTTAAGAATAGGGTGTGGGTACCCCTTTTATTGCTTATATTTCAGGTTCTACTTAGAATAAGGTACGGGTACCTTTAGCTTAGATTAGGGTACTTCTTATTCGAGTATGCTTACATGTAGGCATGGGTATTTTAGTAACTGTACCTATCTAGTTATGTAAGGTACTTGTGAACCAGCACAAAACTCCATTAATGGCTATTTCCAAGGTCGGTTCATGTTCAGATCTGATTTCCTTCATTCCTCTTTCATTTAAAATGTGTTCGAGGTTCTTAAACTTTCAAATTCATAAAGCAAAACAGGAATTGGAGGTTCTAACCTCTTAACTTCTTTTTTTCCCTATTCTTTAATTTTGCACCTTCATTTCTCCTTTAAACTGTGGTGTGTGTATGTGGACTAGAAAAAGGTTTGTCTGCTGAATAATGATTGATATAGGAGTCTTAATCTATTAGTTATTAAAGGGCAGGCTTTGAATGGAAGAAATGAGGTGGCTTCACCTCAATATAAACAAGATTTCTTCATAGTAGACGGGTTTCAAATCTGGTTCACTCCTTGAAGTAGCGAGGGGGCAGGTGACACAATGTTCACATCTCCTTTGTGTTCGCCGAAGGGGATGTATGGCTGTCTTGGTGGCCTCCGCCCATGAATCGGGGATTTCCCCTTCTCCTTTTTCTTCAACTTCTCCATTCATCCTTGTTCCATTTTCTTCCTACCTAATGATTTTTTTTTGTAAGAATTTGAACCTGAATAAGATTGACGAGCTGGTGATCTGTGGCAAGATTTTTATTGTGACCATCCCTCCAAAAGGGAGTTTCCATCCTAAGTCCATTCCATAGAGCATCCCTCGCTTTTTCGTCAGATATGGTTTCACTTGCAATAAGCTCAACAATAAAGCGACAAAAGTAGCTTTTCAATGATTCTCCCCCCTCCTGCCTCATATCATTGAGCTTTGTAGCAGGAGCATCAACAAGGTGGCTTCCAATGAAGGCGCCAAGGAAAGCCAATTATGATGAGCTCCTGATTGACACTATTGGAAACTTACTATGCCCCTGTTTGGGCCATATTTTTATTGGTTGAATTAGAATAAATCTTACCGTTGCACATCTTCGTGTCCAATCATGAACAGTGTGCAACAATTATACTTGCTGCCACTTTGACTCTTATTCCCAAATTCCATTTTTGCCCTTATAATCATCACAACTACTTTATTCTTACTCACGGGATAAGGGTAGAATTGGCAAACCTGTTTGGAACTCGTACGAAAATGGTCAAAAATGGCCTGCAATATGTCAGCCTCTTACTGTATTTGGCAGCCCCTTACTGTATAATGGTCCATTTTCTGCTAAGGGAACAAAAAAAATATGACCCAAACAGGGGCTACATCATCTCCTCTCTCCGTTGAGACACTCAATGTTAGATAAAATGCCTAGCACTTTAGTGCTAGACACACCTTTTTCAGCTCATTTGGGTCATGTATTCGTTCAATTGGTAAATTAGGCCACCTTGCCTATCATACTTCTCCATTTTTTGATTGAATAAACTTATCAAGAAATGGAATCTCCCTAATCTCTCTTGAGAATGGTAAACTCTCACTTCATCGTCTAGTTAATAGGACATCGCAAGCATATCTTCGTATTCCTCATGATATGGAGACAAACCACCCTCCGATTGGATGATGATATCTCTTTCCATGAGAGTTTACTTCTACTCCCAACCTTTCAAAAACACTCGTAAACCTCGTCCGCACACTCATAAGGTAGGCTATTGATGAGTTGGAGACTCTAATATTGTGGCCACATTTCATGGGGCAGAGGGAGCTTGCCATCGGTTGAAGATCATTCTCTCCCAATTCCAATTTGAAATTCAACTTGGGATTTGAAGGATTTATTGTCATTGCATGTAGGGATGCATTCTCATATGTCAACACCCTTAAACTTGCAGCCATCCCCTATATGGTACGAGCGGTGAAAATTTTCCTACGCTAGCGATGGAGTCTTGTCGGAGAACTACCTGCCGGAAACTTTCCACGAGATTCCTCTCGCTACCTTTTCAGATTGACATTGCTATTTTCTTGGTTCCTACTGGGGATTTCCGTTCCACATTCCAAAGCTTCAACCTCAACAAGATTTATCTCAACTTAACTCATTTTCTTCAAATAGTTTTTTGGTGGCTTTCCCAAAGAAAATGACTGAAATCGTGGTTATCTTTGCTCTAGATTTTCATTAGACGGTGCCAATTTGTTAATCTCAAAATCGAAATTAACAAATTCCTTTAACCTAGTGATGGTTTTCTCTTTCTAAACTCAATTAGATCTGCTGAATATAGGAGTTGAGAGAGAATTGGCTATTTGAAAAGAGTGTATATCCAAATTTTTTTTATCTTCTTTCTGCTTGAATTGATGACTTATTTATAGATATCTGATGAGGTCAATAGGGTAATTTAGTCATTTTCTCTTTAGCAACACGTGGCAATCATTAATTAGTGAGTTTCTAAATGAATATGTTACCTTTTTCACGTCTTACTCACCAGGCCATGTATTTTTTTTTTTTGATAAATTACTCACCAGGCCATGTATTATTCACTCATTGGTTGTGATATCATTTTCAAAAGATTTAGCATTTTTTATTCACATGTGCTTCAATGACGATTTTGCTAGCATAGAATATTCCATGGAAACAAATAGAAATATTTTTGCTCTTTCAACAATTTGTGCTTGCACGTCTCGTGCACTCATCGTTCATAATTAAGATCAAGCTTATAGTTTCAACTTAGAAATCCTCATAGACAATGGCATTGGTATGCACATAATTTGATAACTTTGATCGACTTAGTAATGCTCGCTGACAGTAGCATAAATTCACACATGCGAGCGCAAGATAGAGTTCCACAATAATGGTCAAAATTCTCGCCACTGTCTTGGTAAAGGAAGGAATGAATTAGATTTGAAAGTTAACCCCCAAGGGAAAACCTTATTTTATATTAAGGAGGTAAAGCCACCTTGTCCTCCTATGTAACATTTCTTAACCTTTAATAATAGCTTAAATAGACTCCTATATAAACCAGAAGTCAACAACACCCAAATCTGCTTTACTTCTCACAAACAGGATGTGGAATAATATTCTGACTTCTCAACATATGGATTGGGCGTTGCCTAGAAGTATGGAGGACGTGATCACTGCGAAGGAGTCCGTTGGCTGTGGACTAGTATTCTGGCTTCTCAGCATATTGATTGGGTGTTGCCTAGACGAACGGAGGACGTGTTGCGGGCATGGAGGAAAAAGTTTCGTGATAAGGATAGCACAAGCTTGTTTGGAATCTTATCTCGGGATGTATTATATGGTGTGTGTGGAAAGAAAGGAACAACCGATTTTTGAAGACCAAACTTGGACTACAGAGCAAATTAGAGAATTCTTTTATCTAACTTTGTATAGTTGGTTCAATGCCGCGACTAGTAATCATATAGAGGGGCTGCCTAACTTCATGTCTTTTCTTTCTTGTTTAAATTGATAATACACTTCCTCTGTATTCTTCTTTGATTAATAAAATGTTTGAATTACCTATCAAAAAAAAAAAGTTGTACACTAACATGGGTCAATGGGCATCACAAGAGGGCACCTAATGGATCACCTGGTGGTCTGATGATTGGATATAGGCTCGACCATATGTGAGTTATTTGGTGTTGTGATATCTTGATGGTGACCGACTAGCATGTGATTAGTATTGAGGGATAGACATGGCATATGGCTTAAGCATTATGTCAACCAGAAACATGTCACCATGGCAAAGAAAGAGTTGCCAAAATTATTTATGCTCAAGTCACTTTTATAGTTACTATACGAGCTCATGGCGTACAATCATTGATTCCATGAGAGGCCAACAGATAAGAAAAGAACATGTGTAATCCATACATCTTATGTACACATTCACCATATTTTATTCAATAAGTATGTCATATTCATCCTAGTCATTATCCCACTTTTCATATCACTGAAGAAGATAGTTGGGCTTCGATGCGCGATGGCTGAGAATTTCATTGGGCAATGGTGGTAGAGAAGAAAGAATGGGAGCCACTTTTGTTTATCTGGAGATGGGAGATAAAAAATTAAAGAAAGGAAGTTAGCTTGTGTTTTTGGTTAGGCAACCATGTATAACTAATAACCCTTTCCTCTTATTTTTTATGTAGCTTCATGTAAATAAAAATGTCGTAGACAAACTCTATTTTGTAAGAAATAAAAGTTACGCATATGCCTACTGTGATTTGACTGACCTAAACCTCTGCAATTACTTGTATAATGCAAGTGCAAAATCAGTCTTACACTTAGAATACTATTCTGCTCGTATATTGGTAAGGGTACCAATATCCATGGTACACCTATCTATCCCAAAAAGGTGGTGGTACCCAATTCAATGGTACCTGTACCTTCTAATTAGGTACAGGACTTGCATAAGTAGTATCATAATATATTCAGTTGGGTAACAGTACCATTAACAGTTCACACCGTCAATTCATTAAAAAAAAACAAAACAAAGCAAAGGCAAAAAAGGTTATGATGAAATCCACGATTTATTGAGGGAGATTAATGTTGATTCTAGTTTCTATAGATAGAATATTATGATTGTTAGAGATTGTAGGAGATTTATTCTTTTCCTTTTTTATGTATTCCTTTTGTACTATAAAAGGGCTTGTTCATTGTACATAGAAGTAAGGAAATTAATATAGAATATTTCCCCAGTCTCGGAATCTTCTACAGGTTGCTATCTTTTGGTATTTCTTAAGCTGTTTTCCTTAAAATTGTTGTCCCAATCAAAGTTAAAACAAGTGATGTGTTAGTGTCTTAACTAAGCCTATGTTCGGCCCCCATTTTTTCAAAACCTCATTTCTTCAAAACTCATTTTCAAGCACATATTCTCCCATAAAATAATTTTACATGTATATCGTAAATTCTTCCTTACTTTTAACTACATATTCTCCAAAAAAATCACTATTCTAAAATACATCTTATAAAAATGGGCCTCAAACGGGGGCTAAATTTCATCACCTTACTGCTTGCTTACATAATGTATCAATGAAATTTAATTGCTGAAAACAAGAAAAGCGGTATAGAAGCATAAGCATAGCAATATCATAGCATACTGACCTTTCCAGGTTTTACCACATTTACATCCTCCAGAGAACATATTGCAGACTGCAAGCAGCATAAATCAATTGAAAAATCATCTTCAAGAAACTTTAAAACACTATACATTCTACCACAAGAAATAAACGAATTGTGCTTCCAACAACTTTTCCTTCCTTCCTATCTTGAAACTAAAAAAGCAAAAAAATCAGTTCTTAAAATATAGAATTTGTCCTATTCTGGTGGCTAATGTAACATAGGAAAACCATTTTGGACTTGGAGATTCTATTCACGTGAGCACCATAACATTGCAAAAGAATTTAGAAGCTCTAAACAAGAATAGTTCTTATTACTAAGTAGTTTCCCTCCTCTCATATTTGACTATATACCTGCTACACAGTGGAAAAGATTATAAGAATTACAATGCTTTCTGAATGAACATTTCTTTTATTAATTACACAGACCCATTGACCAAGAGCAAAACAGAAGATGAGCAAACACCTGGACAGGAAAATCCATTTGTGGCCTCCTCGTAGACCAGTTGATATTATCCCAATCAACTGAAGGAGGAAACATTTTATAATCCCTTTGCATAAAGAATCCCTATACAGAAGCAATATAAACTTCATAAAGCTTAGCAAAGAAGATGCAATCATTCTTCAGAGTAATTATCGAAATATTTTAACCTGGCATTCTTCTGCAAGGATGTTGATGGAATCGAGCCATTTGACAGAACGAGCGCCAATAACACCTGGGACAATCACCCGTAACGGGTACCCATGATCCCTGTTAAGAGTCTTTGCATCATAGCAAATCCAAAACACACAGATTAGATACAAAAAGAAAGAAAACTGGAAAGGAGATGGTGTTAAACTCTCACAAAAGAAACTATAGAGCAGAGAAAATTCATGCCAACAGAAATACAGATACAAGTTTGACAGCATTTTAAAAGAAACAACTTTAGGCTATCAATCATGTAACGTCCCAAATTCTTATAACCCGACGCGTTACCAAACGTGAGTCCTTTAACATAAATCTTCAAAATGCAAGGTAAAAAAAATTAATCTAAATTAATTAATAAATATTGTAAAATCTTAACTATTTTAAACATATGGACTTGGAGAAAAAATTATGGAACAAAATGAGTTGGAATGAGTTTTAAACAAATCAGAAAGTTGTAAACAGTTTTTCTCCAGTTGTGTAGTGAGTTACAAAATTTATTTGACCTTGTAAACCTCGACTAAAAAATATGAAAATTTAACAGCAAGTATGAGACTCATAAGTACAACATATAAAAATTTGGGATCTCGAAGAAGACGTTTTGAGGCCCGGATTTGACGGTCACAGTTTACTAAAATTGCTATAATAAATTCTACAGTACTCCGATTGACCTATTTTCAATTTCATATGATAGATAACTCACAATGGATCATTTTCCAATTAAAAACATGCTAAATTCTAAATATACCGATTGTAGTACAATTTTAAAAATAGTGGCAAAATGCTGGAATTTACTAAAACACATGTTCAAACATTAAAAATTTTCGTCTCAAAGCATGAATTTAAACTACAGTTTCTGGGACACCCCAAGGATTATTAAACACAAAAGTGAATCTAAAACATAAGAAATAAATTTCTCTAAAAATAACGTGTGCCACCGCAGAATCCCCAATTACTCTAAGAAGGTTACATAGGAATGAGCATCTCAAAAAAAATACTCAGTAGGCTACACGTTATATGAACATAATAACCATAAATTTAATCATATATCCTTACATATTGACTTCATAAACAAGTAAATTGATAATCAAATGATTTACTTAAAGTTCTAATAAGCCTCTGCGACTATCAGTTTAACATATAATCTTTCTTGCATCAACATTTATGAGAAACCCTTAAAGGCACTTCATATACTTCACGAGCAAACATAACGACTAACATGTTTAAATGAAAATTTAATTCATATAACAACTGCTTAGCGTAGTGATTCTACCTTAATTCACAATAATACGGTAGTGACTATGTCAACCGGTATTCCTTCCGAATCTTAAACGTGAAAATATTCTCTACTTTTTTATATTTTTTTGTGTGGCTACTGTATGCATATAATACGTATTCAATGTGTGCTCTGTTTTATGTATCTAGAGTAACTAATAATCTATCTTCAATAGAAGTTAATGAGTAAATAGAGTCTTTAGCCGTGTAACTCTCAAAGACTAGAAAAAGATGGATTTCAAATAAACAAATGTTTTCCTAATCAATTCATGAACTCACACTTGAATTGGCTCTAAAAAAAAGATTGAATTTCTTACCTAGAATTCCAATGGAAATCAATTACAACAATTACCAAAAGCTTTCATCCTAATCCAAAACTAAAAAGATCAAATTCGAATTTTCCCGTGACACAGTAGCTGCCAACATGTTAAATCATTAATTAACATTAATTAAAAAATGGATTCTTTGATCTACAATATAATGAGCCTAACTTATCCGAAATTACTTTTTCTCGAGTCCGAAATTCGCCTTTTAATATGAGTTTCAAAACAAGCCCAATATTGATAGGAAAATTCTCACTAAATGAATACTTAATTATTTGACCGAATAAAGGAAAATATTGACGTCAAAACTTATTTTCATATTCCTCTCTCAACATCTCAAAATTAACAAAAAAGTACCAAAATGAAATATAACGAAATTTTATTTTCGATAGTCACAAATCACATGATCAAGTTTAAGTACAATATAAATCATAAGACTTGAAAGCAGAGAGAGAACCTTAGTGGCTCCATTTAGATCAGTAAGAATTTTATCAAATTAGAATATTACGTATTTTATTTGATCAAATTCAATCTATCTAGAGAAAACATAAGGGGCATGTAAATACTTCTGGCCGATGTGCATTAGATGGAGAGCAAGGTAGAGTGCTGAAAGTGAGTGTGTGAGTGTGTGTGACTCCAAAATAATCTAATAATACAGAAAGAAAAAGGAAAATAAAATCATGCAGATATTAAGAACGATCTTTCCTTTGAATTGATTTAGTAAAAAGTAAAGTAGAAATTAAGAAACTGTGGGTGTACCAACAAATCTACAAAGTCTAACATATACATCTGAATGTGATCTTTATGCCCTATATCCTCCATAGTACAATCAGTCCTGATTCTTCACAGCACAGAGCCCTAGTTTGAGCCCCATTTTTTAGATAAACGTGTTTTAGAATAGTGATCTTTTTTTTTTTTTTTTCGAAAATGTCTGGTGGAAAATGAGTTTTGGAAAACTGAATTTTTAGAAAAATGGGGGGCCAAACTTAAGCAGAATATAATTATATTAAGAGAAAAACCTACCAAAAAATTTTGATAAATCATATAAGAACAGGAAGAACATTCTTGCAGGTAGAGTAACGGTATGGAAGGGGCTGTTTGGAGTTGATCGAGAGAGCAGCATGATTAATAATTTTAAACTAAACATGTTTGTCACACAATCAAGCATATAATACCTCTCCATTCATCTCATAAGCAAGTAAAACGTCAGCCTCGGGGTTTGTGGCCTGACTTATTGGAATTGACGCTTTATAAGGGCCTCCATTTTCCTCCTGTAATTAAAACAACGTCACTATAACAAGTAAAAGTTTCACATCGTGCAGTTACCAAAAAGTGACCAGGAGTTGAATAGGTGATTTACCTTACACTTGTCAATGCTTACGAATTCTACATGTTTTCCTCCAGATGGTGTTATCTGTGAGGACTTAGGAATTCCAATCAGTTCAAGAACATCTGCTAATTTAGCTCCACCCCAAACAGCTGAAATGAAAATGCTGGAAGATGTGAAATTAAGGGAGAGAAACAGGAACCAATATAACTCACCAATATAATATAATATGAAAGCTTTTAAAAGATTGTTGTTGAGACAAAGGATAAACTCATGTTGAATCAGTCTCAACAACTTTAAAAGCCTTCCGAACCCATCAAGGGCCATAGCATCTGTCAGCCCACATAGTAAAGAATACAATTATTTACTTCAAAGGTTATTGCAATCCAAAATACAATATTTTCATCAAGGAAATAGTATTTTGAGAAATGAAGGATATAGAAATTTCAGAGCTATAATGCTTGATATATAGGACTGGCCAACATATAATGCTTTCTTTTATAGGCAACATTTTTCAGATAAATAGATAGTTTAACAGAAACAAAATTCATTCTTTTCAGCATGGACTAACCATTTCCTATAGCAGAAATATCCCATCCAACTCCCTTAACATTGCGAGTTTTGCTCATGGCAGTTCTTCTATTGCCAGCACACTACAAGTAAAAATGTAAAGTAGGGATCAAGCCAATCTTAGCAAAATAGAGAAGAAAACTAGAGACATATAGCATACACATTCACAAATAGGCAGGTGGAAGTTAAATGGCATAACCAAAATCCCTAACCTCAGTGGAGACACATTTCACAATACCATGAGCTACTGTGCTGGCTTGCAGCCAATACATTAGATCTCACAAATTATATAGCTATGCAGCTTCCTCTCATTAGCTCATGAATCTGGTAAAATCTTAGCATAAACCATGATAAGAAGCTTCAGACATGTTGTGTATCATTTTTTAATTTCTATGTATATATTAGTAATTATTGAAAATCTTCATGTAATTGGCTTTTTCTTGTGTAATTAATATAATTTATATTACTGGCATTGTGGGAGGAGACATCAATAGAGCACGGATCCTATAAGGTCAAAACTATGTGATTTAACGTGTGTATACTTCTTGATCTAAAGAATATTGTCAACAAAATGATCACACCTTATATAATCAACCAACCACCAAACAAATCTTTATTCCCAATTTTAATATAAAAATATACAACTCAAAAGTTATCTTGACATAACAAATAGTCACTTCCCAACAGATTTCTCTAGCGAAATTCATAATCAAGTTAAAGGTGTATTAATTAATTTGAACAATAATAAAAGAGTATAAACGTCGAGATACACTATATGAGTGTATATTTTTAGAAGTATTTTAATCGAGATATTCATCACTTGCTCCTTTCAAAATTACACGGGGTATCATGTCGTGTCCAACCTTCATTTTCGCTTTTCATAGGTAATACTACTTATATGCTTCTTAAACATCTACTTGTGGTATTAATTTCACACGTAATGCAACCTTCCAATAATTGCACTAGTATGTTTCGAGGTCACCAAAAAGAAACACAAATAACCCTTCCCTTGATCCATACCTCTTACCATCTTAACTCTGACACAACATATAAGCAGATAAAACAGACCTGAATAAACAGTTAATAATTCTTAAAGAACAAATATACCTGTAAAGTGGCAGTGACGGTATATTTTGGTAGCTTCCTGTTATTAACAAACAATGTAAGTCCCACATTCGAACGATCTTGGAAGATGATAAATATTGACATGGTAATGCATAACGTTAATAGTCTATCACTCACCAAATATCTTTCATGTACAGCTCTTTTGGGTTCTCTATTAAACCAGTTATGGAAAAACTATATCTGCTCAACCAAATAGATATTGTTAGTCATATGAATTCAGATATTTCAGCAAGATCAAGATTAGAAAAGACGTATTCACGAAAAGGGGAAGACGGTGGACCTCTCTATGTCATCAACTATCGGAATTGGCCCATGATTCCTCTTATAGAAGAAATCCACTGGCGTAACATAAGATGAAATCAAATCTGAACGATGTGGCTCAGCATTGAAGGGCTCCTGGACCAAAAGGGCACCAATCAACATTTCTTACGCAATTGAGCAGCCAAACCAATAATTGATTAATATAATAAATTGTTGAAATGGAAATTTCATTTCAAAAGGGACATTCTGTTTTCTAACATATTGAATAACAATGCCTTCTTGTGTTTTAAATCATAACTACTTAAGAATGAGAACTTCAGACATAATTTTTATATTCTTGCCTATTGAAGTTGGACTTGGGCCAATTACCAGTAGGACAAAATGTTTAATACACATAATCAACAAGTAAAAGAATAAGGGTGCGTTTGATTGCTAGTATAGAATTTGCATGAAAAGAAAAATAAATTCTAGGCAATTCAACTGTGGAGAACTTATTTGCATGACAATTATTAATGAAGTGTGATTGGTTGATTTAATTTTCAATCTAAAAAATATTATACTTTTTCATTTTTTAT
>CAIGRQ010091675.1:0-24943 GCA_903798375.1 Fraxinus sp. D2006-0159
CTAGCCGTTATAGTCAACTTGTGGACCCCACATGTGAGAGGAAAAGTCAAAAATGTTGATTGATTTGATAGTTACCGGCTAGAATTTTGATTAAAATCTTGATTCAAATCCCTCCCAAACAAGCTCATAGAATTCTGTAAGTTCATCTATCAAATCTAGTCTTGCTTTGGTTGATGATTCAAGAGTCTTGTGGCTGGAACTCAGCGATTGTTTTACCCACCAAAATGGCCCTTGAATTTTTCAACTCAAACGTGACCTAGCTAGCTTATCTCAAAATCGAGACACTGTCAATATCTATTTCGGTCATCTCAAAGCCTTATGGGATGAACTTGCTATCTATGACCCTCTTCCTGATTGTAAATGTGGAAAATTAAAAGTTATTCATGAACAATATGACCGAGACTGTGTCATTCAATTCCTTATGGGATTGACTGATTCATACTCAACCACTAGAGATCATATAATGCTACTTAACCCCTTACCATCTCTTAACCGTGTGTTTTCCATGATCTAATAACAAGAACGTCAACACTTGATGATCCCTCCTACCAATTCCCCTGACCTTATGTCTATGATGGCCAAACCAATCCTTAACTTCAGCCAAAATTCCTCCAAAACTACTAACCAAAAATATATTCGCTCATACTGTTCTCATTGTAAAATTCCTGGCCATTCTTTTGAAAATTGTTTTAAAGTTGGAAATGCCAACCCATCACAATGCACTCATTACCACATGACCGGGCACATTGCTAAGAAATGCTAAAAATTGCATGGCTTCCCGCCAGGTCATAAATTATATGAGAAAACTATAGGAACTGCAGCTGCTATTACTCAATCCCGAGAACTTCTAGATGGTGATCATGAGGAGGATCCTACTGAGTCGATGATGCTTACCAAGAGTCAATACAAACAATTTCTTTCTCTTTTGCATTCCAATGAGACTGGTTCAGCCATGTCTTCATTATCTGTTCCATTACCACCTCTTTCCCCTTCCAATAATCAAGTCAGCAACTCATACGTTTCTAGTATGGTCACCTACTTAAGCACACGCACACAATGATTCCATCACACACACACCCCCTTGGATTATTGATACTGGTGCAACAGATCACATGATCTGTTGTACCTCCCTGTTTATATCTATCACATCCACGATTTCTTATCAAGTCACACTACCAAATGGACAAGTTGTTCCTGTTTCTCACATTGGTGTTGTAAGATTATCTAAGCATCTAGTCTTAACTTATGTTTTATGTGTGCCTTCATTCAAAGTCAATTTGCTCTCTGCTAAGAAACTTACCCAATATCATTCTTGTTGTCTAATATTTCTTTCTAATACTTGTTTTCTCCAGGACTTAACATCTTGGACAACGATTGGGATGGGTGAAGGTAGAGGCAGTTTATATCACCTGCTCAGGTCCCGAATGTCACCATCTGCTCTAGTTGATGCACTGCCTCACTCACATCACTCAACTAGTTTTCCTTTTGCTTCCGCTACCCACACTACTTCACTGTGTGATTTATGGCATTACCGTTTAGGCCATATTTCTTCTTCTAGATTAGCTTTAATTACTGATCCTATTGTAACAAACAATCAAGCATTTTCCAATCAAATACCATGTTCAATTTGTCCTTTGGCTAAACGGCGACGTGTTTCTTTCCCAACTTCTACGCATTCTTCTTTAAATAATTTTGATCTTGTCCACTGTGATATCTAGGGTCCCAACTCCATTGTTGCAGTAGATGGATCACGCTTCTTTCTCACGATCATTGATGATCACTCTCAGACAACTTAGGTGTATATGCTTAAAAATAAATCTGACACCAGGCTTTGCCTAATTACTTTTTACAATTTAATTGAGGCACAATTCCAAAATAAAATCAAAACGATTCGAAGTGACAATGGAACCGAGTTCCATATGAAATATTTTTTTCAAGCTAAAGGCATTGTCCACCAACAGAGTTGTGTAGAAACACCCCAACAAAATGGAAGAGTCGAGGGAAAGCACCAACATATCTTGAATGTTGCCCGAGCTTTAATGTTTCAATCCCACCTTCCACCCCAATATTGGACTGACTATGTTCTCACAGCAGTCTACCTTATTAACCACACCCCTACCCCTCTCCTTCATAACAAAACACCTTTTGAATCCCTCTTTCAAACCCCTCCCCAATATAAACATTTGAGAGTTTTTGGTTGCCTTACATATGCCTCTACCTTATCACATGGGCGCAGAAAGTTTGATCCTAGAGGAAAAGCATGTGTGTTTTTAGGCTACCCCTTTGGAGTTAAAGCATATAAATTGCTTGATTTACAAACTAATCAAATCTTTTTCTCCCGAGATGTCAATTTTCATGAATCAATTTTTCCCTTTCATTCTACAATTTCACCTTCTATTCCACCCTCCAATTCCTTCAATCATCCTTTAATTTCTTCAATGCCTCATTCTGTTCCTATTCTTAATCCACCACAGTCCAATCCTTCCTCTCAAACCATTCCTCCCTTGCCTGCACTTGCCATTCCAGATAGCCGTTCTCATTCTCCCACATTTTTAGCTCCCAGTCCTCCTTCTTCTCCACCACAGCCTTCTACTTCACATCAATCTTCCATTTCTCCATTACCATTACCTTCTTTCACTTCACCAGTACCTCTTCGCAAGACAACAAGAACCAGGCGTGCTCCTGAGTACCTGCAGGATTACCATTGCCATCAGACTACTCTAACTTTCCCTATCACGGAGTTGAACAAGCTGCTAAGTTCACCAGGTAAAGCTTCACCATTACACAACACCATTTCTTACCAGCATTTTTCACAGCTTTTAAAGCTTTCTCAACCACTATTTCTACTCACATTGAACCAAAAACATATAAGCAAGCTCTTAAAGACCTTGGATGGTGTAAAGCCATGGATACTGAATTAGCAGCCTTGGAGGAAAATCAGACTTGGCAACTTACAAATTTGCCTCCTGGCAAAGTTCCAATTGACTGCAAATGACTAGTGGCTCGAGGCTTCACCCAACTTGAGGGAGTGGACTATCAAGAGACATTTTCTCCCGTTGCTAAATTGGTTATCGTGAGGTGTCTCTTAGCTATTGCATCAGATAAAGGCAGGCATTTACATCAATTTGATGTTAATAATACGCTCTTACGTAGGGATTTGAATGAAGATATTTACATGATTAAACCACCCGATTACACAAAAGGGTCGCCCACTCAAGTATGTAAATTCCTCGAGAGTTTATATGGCCTCAAACAAGCATCGAGGTAATGGTATTCCAAGTTTTCCAGTGTTTTACTTGTTGCAGGTTTCTCTCAATCCAAGGCTGATTACAATCTTTTCACCCGTGACACAAATGACATCTTTGTTGTGATCCTTGTTTATGTCGACGATATATTAGTTGCAAGTAGTGTTATTACTGCTATGCACCACTTGAAGTCTCTCTTTCACAGTCATTTTCAGATTAAGGACCTTGGAACTTTACGGTACTTTCTCGGCATAGAGGTTACGAGATCATCAAAAAGCATTCATCTCTGCCAAAGGAAGTACACCCTTGATATTATCGCAGATTCTGGCCTCTTGGACAGCACCCCTGCTACGGTGCCAATGCAGCAAAACCTCAACCTTTCTCAGGCTACTGGCACTCCATTACCTGACCCCAAGTGTTTATCGACGTTTAGTTGGACGACTTTTATACCTTACGGTTTCTCGACCTGAAATTTATTTTAGTGTTCAAACTTTGAGCCAATTCATGGCTAATCCTACTGATATTCATTTACATGCTGCCCACAAAGTCATTCGGTATCTTAAAGAAGCACCAGGTCAGGGCCTTCTGTTTCCTAGTTCTTCTTCATTACATCTTGAGGCATATTGCGATTATGATTGGGCCTCTTACCCTGACACAAGACGTTCTGTTAGTGGATATTGCATTTTTCTTAGTTCTTCCTTGATCTCTTGGAAATCCAAGAAACAATCAGTGGTTTCTAAGTCCTCGGCAGAGGCCGAATACCGTTCAATGGCTATCACTTGTTCTGAATTAACCTAGCTAAGATACATTCTGTCTGCACTTCATGTCCATCATCCTCAGCCCGTTTTGCTTCACTGTGACAACCAAGCAGCCTTGCATATTGCGGCAAACCTTGTATTCCATGAAAAGACTAAACATATTGAGATCGATTGTCATATAATTCAAGATCAAATTCAGGTCGGCAACATATGTACTCGTTATATCTCCAGCTCCAATCAACTTGCCGACACCAACTTGTCGACACCATGACAAAGGCTTTATCTTCTAAAGTTCTCAGTTTACATTTATCCAAGATGGCAGTCGTAAATTTTTACGCTCTATCTTGCGGGGGGGAGGGTATTAGAGAATGTATCATCACAGCACCACGCCAACAAAGAGAAGGACGTCATGGTTACCTGAATTATGTTATTCTGAATTTAGTTATTTGTTGTTTTTATATTGAGCTGTATATAGAGGGCAGTATTGTTATTGTATAGGTTAAATTAGTTAGAATATTCTCTAGTCGTTCTATATATTTATACCATTGGCATCATTCGTAATAGATAAAGGAAAATTTATCTCTGCAACTTCATCTTCTTCCTACCACAATTTCACAAACTTGTATCTCTATAAATCACTTTGTGAATGACGAATCCGTAAACTCTAGACCAAACTCAACGTTTCCAATCCCTATTTCATTTGAGTATATTGAGATAACTCACGATCGTTAGTTTAGCTATCTAGAAGATTTTATTATTTGTATCATAGCATGTGTACATCACATGATGCCTGGGTATCCATTATTTTAGTTCGACTATACCATTAGTATTTTTTTTTCTTTACAAATTTGACCAAATTCGAGACCGAGCTGGTAGAGCTCGTAAAATGAATAGTGGAATTGATCTGACTAATGAAATGAATAAAATATTTATATAAATATATGAAGACCAAAAGAAGAAGAAAAACACTTTATTACCGAAAATATAATTGAATCTTCGTTTGTTTCCCATACAAATTTACTAAAATTAAGAAACATAAACGTTATACATCACATCAAGCCTTCTAATCTGAATTTCTATCTCTTGTGTGGAGCCCAATAACAACTATATTTTTCATTATCATTCTACAGTAATGCGCACCAAACGGAGGCTGAATAACACATTTTGTTAGCTAAAGTATGAATTTGGTCAATTTTAATAAAAATTAAACATAAAATAGTAAAAAATCCTATCAATTAAAGTTATAAAATAACTTTGAAAAATAATCTTAACCATTAATTTAAATTAATCCAATGATTTTGATCTTTAAATTTTCACCAAACTGGAGCATACATATAAACATAAAAAAACATAAATTATAAATATGCTTTAATTGAAATAAACTGTCCTTCACTAATTTCCCGACTCTGCTCAATTCAGTACTTCCAATACGCACCATGCGCGTGTTAGCATTCTCTCGTCAAATTGTGGGCCAAAGATGAAATGGCAAAAAAATGATTAAAAAACAAAACAAGAACGACTGACCTCACTATTCTCAGTTTCGGCTCACTGCCTTGAAACTTTAGTTTGACAAGAAACCCTTCGGTTTTTCATCTGCTTCTAGCTATCATTCTTCCCCAGTTTCCATAAAATGTAAGTGATTTATCTGTTTAGGTGAACCATTTCTGCAAATGTTAGTATTTTCTCTTTCTGGGTAATCTTTTCGTTGTTGGGTTTAAATTCCCGGGAATTGATGATACTTTAAAATTCGATCTTTATTCTCAAAATCATGTTAATTCGTGTTCTATAGTGCGGAAATCAACATGCACGTCTTTTTCAAGTTGAAATAATTAATGGTTTTTTTTTTCTTTTTTTTTTTTTACTGTGAATTTTGTGTTCGGTGATAGCGATGGATGTAGCAGAAGAAAGTAATTCTAACACCCCACCTCCAGAAAGGTCTTCGGCTAGTAGTTACATGGGTAATCTCTCTTCACACGTAAATTTTCACGGATGTTCATGCATATGTATCATGTTTGAAAGAATATATCATATATGCTTCTCTTTTATTTTGTTATGTTAGATTTTTAGATTTAGAAATACGATATAAGATCTTGGATCATCATGTTAATCACAATCAATATTGCGGAATATCAAATAATAGATGCATACCTGAATCCATCATTTGAATCATTTGTTCTCGTGAGAGTAGGATCAGCCTAACAACTTTACCTCAACGGCCAATCACGATAGTTAGAGGCACAAAAATAATTGTTGTAGGCGTGAACCCTGAAGTCTTTCATTGCTTTTATAGGTATCCCGCCATAAAGGAAACCAAAAAGACTTTAACGCACCGACTTTTAATTTAGGGTGTGTTTGAGACACATTATTTTGGAGTATGTATTCTGAAATAGTAGATTGATGGAGAATGTGTTGTTGAAAAAAAAAAAAGTTATTGAATTTGGAATAGTAGATTGATGGAGAATGTGTAGTTGAAAAAAAGAAAAAGTTATCGATGTAATGAAAAATATTATTTTATTGAAGAATGTGTGGTTGAAAATGAGTAGAAGAATGAAAATGAAAATTTTATTGTGTACCAAACAGGGGCTTAATACTAACTCATAATATTAATTAGATTAGTAATGATCCATAACCATTTAATTTGGCGTTATAGGGTTTAATAATATTCTTATATATTGTTCATGTCGATTTTTTTGAGAGAAGGGAAATTATGATGTTGGACTATTGATTTAACTATTTTTTGTTGATTTTTGGTAGTTTTAGAAACAAAATTAATTCTACCGGCATTTTGAAAACTGAACCAGGTACCAACCACAATAAGGGAAAGGGTCAAGAGTTCATGGTATGGTAAAAATAGTTAACTAAATAAAACTTAAGGGGTGAACTCCCTGTTTTTGAGTGAACTAGCCTGTTGAGTGATATTTTAACAATATATTTTCAGTTTTACCCCTTAATCAGGCTCAATTCAGTCTCAATTTCCGGTTTGAGCCAATCCAGTCCAGTTTTGACAACATTAATATATACTCGTAGATTATGATTTCATTTTGACAATTTGTTATTTGCTACTTATATTTTCAATGTTTGTTTGCAAGTTAGAGTTTTAATTTTGTAAATTTGTTATGTTGTATATTTGCCAATGTTTGTTTTTGTTAAGTTTTGCTTATGTCTCATCCCTGACTTTTTTTAAAAAAAAAAACTCTTTCATTTCTTTGAGTTATATTATTCATTTGTCTTGAGGTTTATGCAGCAAACTGTTTTTAGGCTTATGCCTTGCCTAACGAGGTGAAATGACTTGGTACCAGATCGAGTCTTTAAATTTATACTTGTTTGTGTTTTTTTCACTTACAAGAGAATTGGTTCTATTTAACTCAAGAAGTTTTTGTAATTATATTCTCTTCTTATTGTGATATCACTCGCAAAGCATCTCCCTTGCCTTTTGAGTTGGTTTAGTACGTCCGTTGCATGATCTAAGGCATTGCTCATTATAAAAATGCTAAATAGGAAAGCCTGCAGTGTTGAAAACCATTTTTTATAACTGAAAGAAAAAGATTTTCTCTCTTAAATTAGGAATATACAAACGAGTTTATCATATCATACACAACATTAGCTCTCATACAGATGAAACTTGTTCTGCTACTTTCTGCATTTTCTGTTATTTTATGATTTCAAAAATTTGTGGTACATTTTATATTCTAACTTTGTATTTCTGGGTTTTCTTTCTTTAGTGTTTCTATTCTCAACGTTCTCATTAGTTTAAACCTAGTAAAATCTATCCTAGATTTCGTGATCAATATTCTACTTTGGCTTCTAATTCATTCCTTAGCCCATGAATGGTTTGTTGATATAAAACAGAGATCATGCTCTCAAGAGTTGTTCCATTTTCCTCATCGAAGAACAAAACCCATATAATTAAATCCATCCTTATATTCATTGGATTTGAATTTGGAAATGACAGGATCGCATTGCAAGAGGAGGAAATTGATATATACAGATGAAGGAAGTTCAATAGATGTAGAACCGTTTGATCCATTCTCAATAAACTATTTGGCAGAAGAGTTAGATTCTGGCAAATATGGAAACCTTACTGAAGATATTCGCAACCTTCTCTTGAGGAGGAGGCAGTCCTTAGATGCTCGGTATGCAAAAGATAATGCACTTCCTTGTAAATGTTCAGCTGTGAAGAATAAACAGGCGTCAAAGGCAGCTGGACTAGCTCCTACCAATGCCATTGACGTGGAGGATGATGATGACGATGATGGAAGTAGAGCTGTTGTTGTCAAACAATTTGTTTCGGCTGGACGGCTAGTTTTGTCAACTAAGCATGGTATTCTTCATTTGGAAGATGAAGATGAAATTAGCGAGAAGCTTTTATGTCCCCACCAAGAAGTTGACTTGAAGAAGCCCAATTGCAACCTTCTTATGGAGGACTTTGTGGTAAGGAAATTCTAGATTTGGTGGTTAATAGAGGTCAGGTAGAATTTTAAAATAATTAACTGTATTCATGTTACCTTATTACCTATAGTCATTCAAAAAGTTATCTGTAAAGATCAATGAGTTTTGTGTCTAGACATAGTAGACACAGAAAAATTAGGGGAAATTCCACTCATTTATATCTGAGTTGATGATTACAGAATAAGTTTAGACTTTCTATATCCAGAGTTTTAAGAATAATGATNAAAAAAAAAAAAAAACAATTACTATGAGACTTGCTTAGCACTTTCTTTGAAATCAGTAAAGTTTAGACAAGATAAATATGTACAATTACTCTTTCGACCATCTGTTTGTGAGTGTCACATGTCTCTCTAAATGAATTTGAATATTTACTAAAACATTATCAGTATGTTTTAGACTAGACGTTACCATATAAGTTTAGTGACAAATTTAGATTTATCTAAATGTTAGATCAGTGACACCAAGTATAGAAACAAATATCTAAACCCCCCAAGTAGTTTCTATTTTAGAAGATTTAAGGAGAAAAAATAGATTAAATCAGTTAAGATGCATTTCTAACTAAAAGTTAATACATTGTAATTCTTTTTGTATGCTTTTGTTGCTGTTCTGAGAAGTTATACTCCCTTCGTCTAATAAAGATAATTCTATTTCTTTTTTCACATAGATTAAGAAAATTTAGTTAATATAGTTGAAATAATAAATTATACTATAATTTTTCGTAATACCCCTACATTAATGCAATCAAGATTCAAGGTAATGAAATTATATTTTTGATAACAAAGCACGTTAAATAGGGTATATTAGAAAACTAATATATTAACTACACTCTTAAATAAGAAATGGGACTATAAGAAAATAAGACATCTTTATGAGACGGAGGGAGTATTATGTTTTGGGTCGATCATTTGTTGTTAAAGTGAAAATTCAATGGGGGTCAATAGGCATGTGCTCTTTTGCTTTGTTATGTAATAATCTATTAATTTTAATGCCTAGTGATATTCACGGATTTTTGCCGTTTCTTCCTTTTTTAAATGAAAAAGTCTTGCCCTCCAAATACCTAAGGTGCTGAGAGGCCCAGTGGGGTCAGTTGACCAACGTGGACTATATGTAGCTGTGCTCAAGATTTTTCTCTTCTGATTTTTCTATGTCCTAATCTTACATTTTCGTGTATATTGTAAACTTGTAATGTACGGTTCATATCACACTCTTTACTTGTTGAAAGATTAATCAATTTTTTTGGTGGTGGTGGCGGCGGCGGCGGGGAGCGTGGGTGTGGAAGTTATATCTATTACATGTTCTTTTTGTAGGCAAGATAATAAATAAATCCTGCTTTGTATGATACTCCATTTTGTTAAATAATGGCATTGTCCTTTACATGATATTGTAACTCTCACTTGCAGGAACAGGATGATGATAAAGGTCAAACTTCAAGAGGAGATGCACATCTTACCAATGAAAATGAAATGGTTAATGACATTGTTCCACATGTTGGCATAGAGGATGACTTGCAAATGGTGGAAGGGGATAGACATTCAGCCGCCTATTCTGATGATCTGAATGGCATTTGGAATGAGATGACAGTGGCATTAGAGTGTTCAGAGGTACACTAAGTCTACTTCATTATATTCGACCAATTAATATTATTAGCATTATAAATTGATCTATACTTCTTCAAACAGTGCTTGACTTGTATCTCTGTTAGTTCTAGATCCATGTATGACTTTTGGTGTCTATTACCTGTGTGGAGCTTTCTAGCTATCTAATAAGAATTTTCATTTCTTTAATTTGCTATTTCATCAAATCTGAACACCAATATATTATGCTTCCTATATTAAGCCAATCATTCAATAACTTCTTAAGGCATGTTTGGTAGTAAAGAAGCTAAAAATTTGTCAATTGTAGTGTCCAATCTTGTCTGTTACTGCATACTACGTATTCTTAAAATATTATTTTGTATTCTGGAAGCCTGTTGTAAGTAATCCATTTGTATTCGTTAAATACTTGATCGTTGTGAAGCTCCTTCATCATTAACTTGCTCCTTTCTTGTGATAGAATCCTGCTGCAGAGTCTCTACCAAATGAAAATGAAGCTGAGATCAGAGAAGACTGTGAACATTCCTTTATACTGAAAGATGATATTGGTGAGGTTTGTCGCATTTGCGGAATCATTTGGAGAAGCATCGAAACCATAATTGAGTATAATTTCTCAAAGGTGTGGCTTTTTTCTTTTCTGCATATATTAGCTTTCTAGTTATCATATGAAGTTTGGGAGCAGATATACCTCTTCCATAATTATTGTATTCGTTGAAATATTTGTTTTTATTACAATGATGCACCTATAGCCTATGGGTTGTGGGTCATGGGTCACTACATTTTTCTTTGTCTGGCTTTATAGACCTTTAATTTTTTGTATTTTTACATTTTCCACATTAAGTTCGTTTTAAATTCAAATTGGCTATGACCATTAGTTTGCTTATCTGCTTTTACTTTGGAATGTAGTGGCATTGTGGCATAGCTTACTTTCCTTCCCTCAATCAAAACGCCAAGAAGCACCAATCTGGATGCCATTTATTCTTTTGGAACTTTTTTGGATCAAATTAGCACGGTTGCAAAGATATCTTTCATGTAGATTCTTTGGTCAAATACTAAAGGAAAAAAGAATATACCACTTCTTCTTCTTTTTTTCCATTTAACCAATTCCTCTGTCATGTAGATTTGATTCAACAGATTTTCTCTTCTTTGATTTATATTCAGGGTGCAAAGAGTACAAGAACTTATAGATACGAAGGACGAACTACTGAAGACTGGGATCAAAGGGGAATCCTTCCTGATGAGTTAGAACCATCTGCTACAGGTTTCTCGGTTGCTGAAATTTACCCACATCCACGGCACAAGAGGGAGATGAAGCCCCATCAAGTTGAGGGCTTCAATTTTCTTGTAAGCAATCTGGTGACAGATAATCCAGGAGGTTGTATCATGGCTCATGCACCTGGTTCTGGAAAAACCTTCATGATAATTAGTTTCCTTCAGAGTTTCATGGCCAAATATCCGTTTGCAAGACCACTTGTCGTACTGCCAAGGGGCATCTTGGCAACCTGGAAGAAAGAGTTCCTTAGATGGCAAGTGGAATGTTGGCCTCTATATGACTTTTACTCCGTTAAAGCAGATAGTAGATCTCAGCAACTACAAGTTTTAAGTGATTGGGCAAAAGAGAGGAGCATTTTGTTCTTGGGGTATAAGCAGTTCTCTTCCATAGTGTGTGATAGTGGTACTGGCAAAGCTGCTATATCTTGTCAAGAGATACTGCTGACAGTTCCGACTATTCTAATTCTAGATGAAGGTCACACTCCAAGAAACCAGGACACAGATATTTTGACCTCCCTTGAGAGGGTCCAGACACCAAGAAAGGTGGTGCTCTCTGGAACGCTTTACCAGAACCATGTCAAAGAAGTTTTCAATATTCTGAATCTTGTTCGTACTAGGTTTCTGAAATTGGAGACTTCTAAAGAATTAAAGAGACGAATCTTGAGCAGGGCAGAAATTTCAAGTACAAGAAACTTACTGAAAAGGGGCACAGAAAATGATTTCTATGATTTAATAGAGCACACATTGCTAAAAGATGATAACTATACGAGGAAGATTACAGTAATACAAGATCTACGGGAAATGACAAGAAAAGTATTACACTACTACAAGGGAGACAACTTGGATGAACTTCCAGGTCTTGTTGATTTCTCTGTCATTCTTCAGCTCAGCCCCAAGCAACAAACTGAAGTTCACGAGCTAAGAAACTTTGGCCAAAAATTCAAAATAAATGCAGAAGGGAGCGCTGTATATGTTCACCCACGGTTGAAGAATTTCTTGAAGAATTCTGGGGTTAGAGACAGAGTTGATGAGGGGAAAATTGATTTTATTTTGAAGAAACTTGATTTGAGAGAAGGTGTAAAGGCTAAATTCTATATGAATCTACTCCAGCTTTGTGAATCTAGTGGTGAGAAGCTGTTGGTTTTCAGTCAGTATCTCCTGCCTCTAAAATTCTTGGAGAGACTTAGTGAAAAAGTGAAGGGTTATAGGCTTGGCAAGGAAATGTTCATGATAACTGGTGATTCAAATTATGAGACGCGGGAGATTTACATGGAGAGATTCAACAATTCATCGGATGCTCGCGTGTTCTTTGGTTCGATCAAAGCCTGTGGAGAGGGGATATCTCTTGTAGGGGCTTCACGTATTATTATATTGGATGTTCATTTGAACCCATCAGTAACCCGCCAAGCAATAGGACGTGCATTTCGACCTGGCCAGGTGAAAAAGGTATATGCATACAGATTGGTTGCTTCCAACTCACCAGAAGAGGATGACCACATTACATGCTTTAAGAAGGAATCCATTGCAAAGATGTGGTTTGAATGGGATGAATACAATGGCTGCCGAAGTTTTGAAATGGAGACTGTAAATGTGAAGGATTGTGGCGATTTGTTTTTGGAAACTGATCGAATGAATGAAGATGTAGTTGCTGTCTTCAAAAGGTAAGTTAACTTCGTTTTCTTGAATGCGTGCATTTTGTATCCACTTCTGAATCTGCTTTCACACCTTTTCAGGTAAATGGTGACTATTCTAAGGCTCATCAGGTAATAGTCTAGTTGGTCATGTTTTCTTTGCTACAAAACTTGTCGAATTGATCTGGGGAAGGTAGAAGTCATGAACTGTTAAAGGTTGCAGTTCAGTTTACCTGTAAACATGATCTGGCTATTTTTATGTAATATTTCTGTGAAGGTGTTATATTAGAACCAGTTCTACTCGGTCAGTTGAAAATAGATTCATGATTTAAAATTATTAATAAGAAAAAGGTGTGAGTTCAAGATGCCCAAGAAATGCAGTCACAGTGTAGTTAATCTACCATGGTAGGCTGGTTAGTAGGTCTTCTTGAGATCATGTCTCGTTTGATTTCTACATAATTGTTAGGATGATGATCTATCTGATGAGTCATATTTTTGTCATCCTTAAAATATGAATTCTAAATAGTTGAATTAATAGTAAGAGCGATATTCTTTCTGTGATTTTAGTTTTTTTTTTAAAAAATTGTTTTTGTTGATTTTAGATAATATAAGCTGTAACATGTATTAGTTGTTATTTTTTTATTTTTTATTTGGAGTGGATTAACCTTGTAACATTTGCTACATGAATAAATAACACTACCAATGGTTATTCTGCAGTGAGAGAAGGAAAGTCTGTTGGTGAAACATACACATTGTAGTCTATAATAGATAGCAGAAACGCATTTTTCTCCGTCTCTTGCTTCATTGAATAGTTTTATCACAGATAAAGTCTTACTTGGCTAATAGTCAATAACAATTCTCTTGCGCCAGTTTCTACATGTTTGAATTTGCTTGTTTTGTTCTGTGAAGCAGGCTGGACATAATCTAAAGCAGATGTTATAGCTACGAACTTCAGATAATATATTTTCAGAATAGATAATATGAAGTTGCGTACTGATTTTTCTAGTGCCATTTATTGGGTTGAGAATCTTGAGATTACTTGTGATTTATATGTACAATCTTGAAGTTGAAATGAGACGGGATATCTATTGTTGACTGGGAAAGGAATTTCGTTTATTTGTGCTGTTTATTGTATGTAAAATATCTTTCGGCTAATAAATAGGCTAGTAGTCATTGATGAATTACATTGATTGAGGGTTGTGTGATTTGAATGTTGTAGAAAAATCATGTTTTATTTGTGTGCAACTGTGGAAGTTGAATCAGTCTTTATGAGTTAGTAGTGGAAGGATATTGTGTAATTTGATAGCCATATAGACAATTTGCCTGATGAATGTACCCTTAAACACTGCTAATGTTCTATGGAAAAAACCATAGCATTTACAAAATCATGCAAAAGACAGGAGGCGGCAAAATGATGCTGCTCCGTGTGGTGTGGGTCCCGGTAGACGAACCCTCCTCATTGTAGACATCATTGCCTCTAATATCCATGTTGAGTGTCATCAGACATTGGTAGGCTACTGCCTTCAAAATGCTGCAATCCTAATGTAACCAAATCTTTCCATTTCTGACAAGGACCATGCTATAGTGCCCTAAGGATTTACCGAAGGAATTACCGAATGGACACTTGGCCCCCCATTATTGGTGGGGTGCCGGGCCCACCCGACACCCCACCAATAAGGGGGGGCCAAGTGTCCATTCGGTAACTCCTTAGGTAAATCCTTAGGGTAAAGTAGATAAATCCTTCTGACAAATGGTATGCAGCAGCTTCTGCTTTTGTAAATCTGTCAGTTACCACAATTTGAACGGAATATTGTATCTTGCATAAAGACTAGGATCATCCATGACCATGGAAGTCCTTCGATATCGAGTTATTTCCTCTATTTTGTATACATTCTCAGTCGTGTTTTGGAAAACATGATTGGTTTCTGACACTACCATTACAAACTCGAGGTCCCTGACTCCCTGTGCTACAGCATTGGATTATGGATCCAGGATCGGACTACAAATCGAACTAAAAAAAAATTACATGTAATAAAAGGGTTCTTTTACAAGGAAAAAAATTACACCAAAAAAAATTAACGGCCGGGGACTAAATCCGTCCACAGGGATGTTGCATCACCACTTCTTTATGGTTTATGCATCTCTGCAAGGCCGGCCAGTAGAAATATTGCAATATTCGTCCCAACCTATTCTCACAATAAGAAGTTGATCTTCATCATTCCAAAAGGATTAAATTAGTCCCAAACTTCAAATATTGTTGCACGATTAGACCTTAATGATAGAAGCTTACGAAACTTTGTTAAATCGCTTGTAAACTACCACGCATGCCTTTCTAAGAATTTAGTGTTCATAATTGTAAACTGTATGTTAACATAATTTAATGAAAATTGAACAATTTTCATCATGAAGATTAAGTCCCTGTTTGGGTGGGATAAAAATTAGATTTTTAGTAGATTTTTTATTAAAGTTGTGGATCCCATAAAATGTGGCTAAAATTAAGTTTGAGGAAAAAATAAGTCTCAAGATATGAGGATCAAACAATAGGGGTGAGCAAAAAAATTGAAAAATCAATCAAACCGACCAAATAAAACTTATTCGAGTCGGTTTGGATTGGTTTGAACCAAGAAATTGGTTTAGTTTGGTTAATTTTAACAATGAAAAAAGTCATGTCGGGTTGATTACGGTTTAATCAACCAACACATCAGTTAATCGATCCAATCGGCTAATACATTTTTTAATTTTAAAATTCATATTTTTTAACATAAAAACAAAATAATGAAAACATAAATATAAATCTTTCTCAAATAGTTTATTTAGCATCTATGTTTATTCTATCAAAACTGCAAATTTCAAAAGAAAAGAGAAGCTGGGAAAAAAAATTTGGTTTTTGTAAACTTCAAATTCAGATTGTAGTCTTACTTGTTATTTTGTTGTAATTGTTTTTTGATAACTATCAGATATATAAGATGGATATACGAAAATCGACCATTGCAATTTAGGAATTTTTTTTTTTTTTTTTTCCGAATCAATGGTTAAACCGACTTGGTTTGGTTTCAACAGCTGAATTGGATTGAAATTTACCCAAACCAACCAAATTGAATTTGATTTCGGGTAGAACTCAAAATTAACAAAACCGAATTATGCCCAGACCTATCAAACAAGGGTTAATTGTGGATCAAAAATTAAAGGTAAATGACAAATTTGTTGCTAGGACTATATATGGGGACCAGAGGTACAACTTTACTCATATAATTAACAAAGTATTGGTGGTTGCTTAATTTTAATTTAGAAAATAAACATTTTTACTTGTCGTCAAAAATTGCTCGCAATATCAATAAAAAATTCCGTTGCCGGGACTTGAACCCGGGTCTCTCGGGTGAGAGCCGAGTATCCTAACCAACTAGACTACAACGGATTTGTGAAATCATATTGATGTATTTATATAAAAAAACTATGACCAGTGAAACTTTTCCCATCGGCAATTTCCCCAATCGAATATCGAATGCATGATAAAATATATATACGAGACACCTTCTGCAATGCAGCCTTCTTGTAACATCTATTGAATTTAGATTAGAAGAGAAGTTTGCAAGTTTAAATTACAAACGAAATAAGCAATCAGACTTTTCAATAAACATTTATGAAATTGTAACGATTACTTGTGAGTCTCACATTCCTCCTAAAAAGATTTCTTAGAAGTTTATATACATAGGGCGCCCTCTTCTTACAAACTGAACAACGAGTAACGTGGACGAAATAAGTTTACAAAGGATCGTGTATTTGCTGCCTTCAGTTTCACACAGACAAGTTTTGTTTCATACAGAAGCACAAACAAACATTAGTGTTAAAATTTAAAAGCTGAAGCCACCAAACCTATTCGCAAATGTCTTCCAAAATCTTTATTCTCTTCACATTAAAATTTTTGTCACAAACATGCAGAAAAAGAAAGTAGAAAAACCGAAATTCAACTCATCACGATTCAGCAGTTGTAGAATCATCTACCGGATGCCAGACTCTGTTGTAAAACCACATAGTATCAGCTTCTGTAGCATATCCATCCTGATTACGATGCCAACTATAGTAAGCATGGGTTCGATTCTTGATATCGAAAATGGCATGACCAAAGCTCGCCTCACGATAAGCCGAGTATTTAGGCTGTGGTTCTGTCATGCTGAAAATAGTAGGGAATGCGTTATTTTATAAAGTCTTGCCTCTGAAGAAAATTATACAAGAGATCATGTCTGGCTTAGCTTACAAGTAATATTGTAAATAAGTAATTTTTAAGTTATGAGTAAAATTAACATTTTTTCAGTCTTAGCCAAACATGATGTTGTATAAAAGCAAATTTTGGGACATTGGTCTTACTTGTTGGCCAAGCCTTCAAGATTCCCTCCATCTCCAATAGTTATGTAAACCGGGGCCGACTGGTCAGGTACTGGAGTGCACAATCCATTCACAACATTGTATGCAATGTTCGATACACGTTCCTATGACAATAGAAGATGTTTGTCAAGTAGTGCAAGAAGAAGCTGAAATTTAAATAAAAGAAAAGATGTACCAATGGCTCATATGACATGTTTTCAATTAGGTAAGGAGGAATGAAACACCTACAGATCGCTCATATGCGTGAACATGACCAGCAAATACAACATCAACTTTGTACTGGACGAACCATTTCTCGTACATAACTCTCATGGTTTCCCCTTCTAAAAAGTGGTAGTTATAGCTGTTGTACCATGGAGAGTGCATCAGAACAATCAGCCATGGCGTCTCACTCCGGTTGACTTTTGGTAGCTCCTCTTCAAGCCATTGATACTGAGGAGTATACTTTCCTTACAAATTTATACAGTGAAAAAAAAAAAAAAAAGGATAGTAAGCATCAAAGTACGAGATATTAACTAAATTACAAATCCCAAAATAAGTAATTGAGGACTCATAAATGGAAAAAGGAAACCATTATCATGAAGCAATATAATGAAACTCGTAAATAGAGAATAATGTATATGAATTTGATAGAGAAACGCAGGATTTTGGGCTATGATTAAATATAAGTAAAAAGTCTTTTTTAACTTTATGTCTCCAAACATATTTCAAAATGTCCCTTCTTTCTTACTTAAAAAATTACTTATGCTGTAAGCTTTTCTTGGGTCATTGTTAAAATAAGTAACTTATTTTCAACTTCAATTAATAAAAAACATATTTATTTTAGAACTTACTTGAAAGTAAGCTTTAGCTAAAAATGCTCTAGGCATCATATGTAAAGAGTGGACAGGGTTTTCCAATATGTAGAAATACGAAACATAAGAAATGAATCAATCCCGCAGTTAAGTCTTTTCAAAAAGCAAGGAATCCACTCATTAGTATTTCATTCCCCTCTCTATTACAATTAACTGATCAAGCCCGCATGAGTTTCGTTTAATGAAATTTGCAACCGAGAGGTGAATACTAAATATAAAATAATGAGACTTATTCTAAGGCATATAGGTGCTTACCATATGCTGAATACGAGGACAAAACAATGATGTATGCTGAAGCTCTCTTGATTGAGTACCAAAAGGGAGAGGTGCTATTAGATACTTTATAAGGGGTGTGATAACGGTGACTATATGGCTTAAAGGGTTTTGTTTCACCCTGCAAGAAAATAATTGATACTTATTTACGAACTCATTTCCATGAAAAACTGGATTCATATTAAGACTGACAGAGAAGTGAATTTAGCACCTGATATGCAAGGAACAAAAGAGAAGGATAAGACTTTGTGTTCAAAAGTGTTTCTAGTTATGCAAGATAAAGAATTCGTAGGCAGTATCCACTTTTTTGCATAGCCATTTCATATCTGTGATTGTTCTTTTGTCTATATGCTCAACTTGGAGATGGTAAGAACTATTGTTTTCGTGCATTGGATTTTTGTTTTTGTATTATCAACTACCATCACTAACCTTGAAAACCTACTTGCAGAGAGGTCTTTGGACAGGCTTTTCTTGAGGTTAAAAATGATGAATTTGTTAAAACAAAATGACTCCATTAAAGATCAAGACACAGATACTAGAAAAGAAATTCACATCAATATAATTCAATTTTCAGTTATATGCTTTGTCGATAAAAATAAGAAAAGAACCATAAATTCCCTCCATTTAATAGGAATATCAAAAACATTTATCCACAACGGAAACTTGAGCAAATGGGAGAATTGTTGCATGAAAAATTGGGATTTCTGAATGAGATGGCTCAACATAATATTAGAACCGGTAAGGTCAAAGGACCTGAATTCAAGTTTCATAGTCAACCATAAATGAAAATTTTACAAATGTCAAGGCTTTAATGAAAAAATGACCATAGGCTGCACGTCACATGACAAGTTGGAGACAATTTAAAATTGAGCTTTTTCAACAACCTCTATGAAAGGTTAAACTATTTGAAACGGGACAAATATTTAATCAACTGAAAATTCTAAAAATTATCAATAATAGAGGAATTTCCACTTTAAATCCACACATGTTGTGAATGAGAACACTGTGTTTCAGAAATGAAAGATGATTTTGCATGACACTTACAATTTCTGGAGCAAAATCAATTTCATGATTTCCTGCAGTCCAAATCCAAGGTTGATAAGCAACGCTTCTCTCAACGAACCTTCCCCATGTATCCCATCTTACATTGTCATGGTTAGGATAGTTGTCCGCATAGGAGAGATCACCAACGAACAACAAAGTTTGTCCCTTGGCTGGATTTTTCTCGTAATGCGTAAGTGTCCTATTGGAGTCAAAACTTTGACCAAGATCCCCTGTACCAAAAATTGGAAAACACTCACATGGTTGTATTAAGAGCATGTTTGGCAAAGCTTAAAGTTTAAGTTAAGCACGTCAAACATACTTTTTATCCACACATTTCATAGGATTCACAACTTACTACCTATTTATTATACACACACTCTGTAAGACCCCAAGTCTTATAGGTATGCAGTACACACAATAATACAATAGACAATATTTTAATTTCTTTTTCTTGTTTAATACTATCACGTGCTTTCCAATCCACATTACCGAACATGCCAAATTTGTTTAACGCAAAGATCAATCTATTGCAATACCACTTATGATAGTACGGTAATGTATTATCAAGTCTTGAGCAAACTTCCATGAAATATTTAGGTAAGAAAGGATACCTATAAGACCAAAAGTATAAGGAGCATCAGGGCCAACTTCAGGGGGTGTTCTGAACCAGAATGTTCGCGTTGTGTGACCAATTCCAACCTCGTAGTAGTATTTGGTGTTGTACTGCCACAAAGAAGTTAAAAATTTCATTCCAAATTGGCCATAAAAGAATCTCCGATATCATATCCTGTCCAAAGCTAAATGTAAAGGAATACCATTAAAGAAATAAGAAAAATTCACCTCTAACTTTTTAATGGTGCAATGATGAATGTAACCAGAGGTATAATTGTAAAACTGATACTTGGTAAGCTTTCCTTCTGCTTCCTTCTTGTCCTTGCTATTCTCACTCCAATATATGACTGTATTTGAGCCTGGTTCGTCCACGGTAATCCATGATACAATCACGGCCTTTCCCAAATGATCTCCTTGTGTAATATGTACCTTAAGAAAAAACAATTATTCAACAACATAATTGAATCAATTTCAGTCAACGAGAAGCATCTATATCTGAATAGCCAAGTTCATAAGATACAACGACCAACTAAGCCTTCTTCCCAATCATATTGGGGTCGACTATGGAGATACTTTACTCCACTTTGGGTATCTAAACAACTTACAAAAACAAAAACATAAACATAAATATTAAAAGGATACTTTCTAGGAAAAAGGGAACATTCATGGTACGAACAAAGAGAAAAGGAAAAATAATACAATAATCATACTTGAAAAGCTTGTATTCGTTTATATTTTGTTGTTGAGTATATAATAATTAAAAAGAAAAAGAAGATACTGGAAGACCTGTTGAGGCGCATTATAACCAGGAGGCACGCGGAAGACATCACTGTCAAGAGGCATATCAATAGTTTTCTCAACCTTTCTAACAAAACTACTTGTGATTCCTCCATTGCATAAAATTGCTGCATTCAAAACAAAACCCACAAATCCCAGTACAGAAAACCCAGAAAATCTTGTTCCTGGAGCACCCATCTCGTTGTCCTGCGAACCCAGAACAATCTATGCACCCTCTCCTTCAACAAAAGACTATTCCTCACACAGGCATGTATGCGAAGAGGTTGGTTACAGGCAGTGGAAGATTATTAATCTTTTTGAATTGCAAGGAATATTCAAGACTTTATTCGGATATACAATGTTTAGGAGTCAAACATTATTTTTCCCCTTGGGATTGGTTATTGTCTTGGGGACAAGTCTATATTAATCTTCAAAGACCTTAAAAAATCATAAAAGAATCACATGGGAATGATTTAGAGATGTGGCGAGTTGACTTTTGTGCGAGGTGTGGCTACGAAACATTCTAGCGACGAGAAAAGAATCACTTGACAATTGATAGTGTGAATGTGCGGAAAAATTAAGGTTAAATAACATTTTCATATGGAGTTCAGCGTGAAGTTCGACAGTGTGAGGTAAGAAACAAGATAACAGCTGTAATGAAGAACAGTTAACGGTCTCGATTATTTTAATGTTTGGTGTAATTAATATTATTATTGTAACTTATTGTTTTGTTTTTAAAGCAAAACAATATCTTCTTTTGACTTTTTTCATTCTCAAATCAAGTAAGCATTGTACAAAAGGTTTCTATAGTCTATTTTCTCTATTAAAACCTTGTAAAATGACAAATTTATCTTCTTCTTTATTTCTTCTCCAACCAACTTCATAATTCATATACCCCTGCCGAACTCTCTTGCACCACCACCACCACCACCACCACCATCCGTCGATGTTGGAAAAGAACTCCCTTTCTTTCTTCCAGGGCGGTGGAGGAAGATCAGAGAATATTTCATTTCTTTTATTCTTTTATTTATATTTTAATTGTTTTATGTGAAAAATATAGAATTACCATTTTACCATTTTGAAAAATAGTGAAATGTTTGACTTTTGGTCAACTAAAGAAATTTTGAATGGAATTGTCCGGAGGTCCTTCTATTGCACGTTTAAAATATTGGGATGTATCTACTACGATCTAATGGCATTAGATATACTTTGCACTTTTATAAAAAGTAGGACTCCGTTACAAATTTCCCATAATCTTTTTTTCCTGAAGCTGTTTGTCTTATGATATTGACAAGTTTAGTTAGTTCCTTTAAACTGTTCATCGGAATTAATAATCTACAGAATCGATCTATCCTTAATTGTTTATTGGCAGTGAGAAGTTTTTATTTTGCTTAATTTAGGTCGGGAGATCAAATCCGTAATAATATATAATATATTTTCCAATTTTTCCTAATGACACAAAACAAAAAAAAAATATAAATTAAAGGTGTTATTTAATTGTATACTTTTAGAATCACGATACTTTTATCGATATAAGATTACCAAATGATGTCGATATAAAATGCTTCAACTAGCTTGAGCTCAAGGAAGTTCGAGCACAAGAGGACAAGGCTCATGGTACGACGAAATCTGAACATGGGTGTTTTGTCTTAATTACACATTTTATTATATCCATAAATTTGTACTACTTTTTAACTATAATATATTCTCCAAAAAAATATCTTGCCTCGCTCGAACAAGGTTTAAATAATTATCGATCATATTGATAAGAAGTGTGTCACAAAATCTCAATAAATGCACACCCTTGTGTGGTTTAAAAATATATTGATCGAAGGTGATAATATTTTTCTTTACAATTGCGAGGTTTTTTCTATATAAATAAAAAGCGTCCACTAACACGTGATCCGTCAAAGTAAACGAGTGATAAATCATGGGTAGTCTGAAAACAAACTAGCGGTCAAAGTCGTGTGTTTGTGGAGTATGGAGCATGGACATGATGAATGATAGCATTTTCTAGGCGGGTGGTGATATATTAAATTAAAATATTATTTATTTTCGTTAAATTGATTATGCCATGTTTGGTACGGGTTAAAATCAATTTTTTAGTGGATTTTGATAAATAAATAAAAAATTGATAAAATATGTGGTTAAGAAGTTCTGAATCACGTGAAATGTGTAGTTAAAATGAGTTGTTGACTTTGATTACGATTAAAATCCGAATTTTAATTTTTATAAAACGAGAGCTTTATTAATTTGAATTTGTGGGGTGTGTTTGAGCCACATTATTTTGAAAGAATATATTTTAAAATAGTAGATTGATGGAGAATGTGTGGTTGAAAAAAAAGGAAAAATTATCGATGTGATGAAAAATATTATTTTATTGAAAAATGTATAGTTGAAAATGAGTATAAGAATTATAATAAAAATTTTAGAGCATGTTTGGTACCGATTAAAATCAATTAAAATTGAAAATATAGTCGTTATTGGATCTCACTCGTCTAATAAAGTCAACAATAACGGCTAGTCTTTTAATTTTAATTCGATTTTAATCTCTACGAAACGGACTCTTAATGTGTACAAAATATGAGATGTATTATCTTGTATATCATTTTGATATTATAAGCCTTTGTTTTGACTATCTTTATTTTAAAACTTTTTAAGTTTGTGTTTGGTAACCTCTCACATGCGTGTGAGTCTTTCGTGAATAGAAATTTCCAAAAAAATGTGGACCCTCCACCTATTATCAATGTTCGATGAAAGCGTTTGTCAACTATTTTCGTGGAGCATGGTTCATCTCCAACCTATTTTTAGACAATTTATGATCGTCCTATAGTAAAGTTGCATTTAATGACCGAATCAAGGTAGAATTACCTTTCTACCCTTTTCACATTTATGTCAATGTATTTGAGAAGGATATTTCAGAGAACTTGCATTTCGTTGAGTCAACAAAGGATGGCTGCATATGGCGCACTTACGGTTCCAAGGTAAGAAATCTTCTAAAAATGACAACAACAACGACGAAAAGTTCCAAACAAGTGCTAAGTTTCATACTCATTTTCAATCATATATTTATACAATAAAATATTTGGTACGTAAATTCAAAAAATTTCCTACATTTTAACACATTATTTGAAAAAATGCTATTTAAAACTCCATTTCGTTAAAATAATGGATATAAAACATGGGCTAAATCAAGTGTTTTAAGTCTGAAAATACGTAAAGATTCGATTTAAAATTTATAATCCAATTTTATTTTCGAAAAATAAATACGAGCACTTTATTTTTTTATAAGATGATCTCAATTTTATTGAAGTCTATATTTGACTCTTGCGAAAAGATTGAAAAGCTGAAAGTCGTTTTCATGTCAATAATTATGAAAATGCGAATAAAAAAATATATAATAAAAAATTATTATCGTTCTACGAATATGATAAAAATAAATCGAACATATACAGCCGTGGCCTTTACGGTTGGGTGGACCAATGACACCATGTTCAAACCATAAATGGAACTGAAAAGATGTGATTTTGATTTTGTAAAATGACTTCCTATTGAGATTAGTGGGCATTGACTGGGTTTGGTCGATTTTTGCTTCAACTCAAACCTAATCTAACATGATCGGTTTGATCGAAATTTAACCCAACTCAACCAGCGTAAATGTTGAAATTCAACCCAATCAAGTATCGATCGGATTGGGTCGGATTGATCGGTTTGTGACGAGTTGTCAACAAAAATTAAAGAGGTTCGTTAATTAACTCAATCAATACGTTAATTTACACTTGGAAAACAAAATTTTTTGAACAACAGTATTCTTACTTCTTAGTTATTTTAAATAAAAATTAGAAAACTTTCATAGAATTTTTATAAGCTTCCACTTTTTGCAATTAGAAGAAAAAAATAAAACTTGCGATCAATATATGTAGTAACTTTTTACTTTCCGACCAATATTATCATAAATATTGTCAAACATTCTTAAAAAATAGTAACAGAATGAAGCATTCTATATAAAGTCAATGTAGAAAAAGAAAGTGTAAATTAACGAACAAAAAGTAA